>QANW01010754.1:439314-453104 GCA_003254865.1 Dryas drummondii | reverse complement strand
GGGGGGGGGGTTTGGGTTTCGGGGGAAGGAGGAAGGAGGAGGAGGGAATGAAGAGGAGGAGGAGGGAGGCGACGGCGCTGAGAGGGAGTGTGAGCTGCGAGGGAAATGCAGAAATGAACCCAGAGATGGGTTAAATTGAAAGACTTTGGGCGACGGACATGAATTCGTTGCCCAAAGTAACTTTGGGCGAGGAATTAATTATTTCGTCGCCCAAAGATACTTTGAGCGACGGAATCATGTTCGTCGCCCAAAGTCGTTGACTTTAGGGCATCGTTTTATCCCACCACAATTTCAGAATTTGGGCGACGCACCATTCGTCGCCCAAAGCTATATTTCGTTGCCCAAAGTTGAGTTTTGGTATGAACTGTGATCGTTCATACGTTCGAGCTCCAATACCAAACTTCTAGATTTCCAATTGACCTAATATTTTAGAGGAATGATCTTTGCGTGACAAACTAATAAATGAAGGGTTCGGATCGTTAAAAACACAATCGACATATAAGATTCTACATATAAATCAGTGGATTTTACACTTAAATAATAAAATTCTATTAACTATTTCATGCAAACCTTGTCGATTCAATAATTGTGAAGACAATAACGTCATTACAACAATCATAGTCGTTCATCATGTATGTTCATACTTAAAGATCAACCCTGAAAAAAATCGGCTCAATCGGAGTTCATCTACCCGTTCGATTATTATTATAAGAATCAAGATCGTTCATACATCCTAAATGCCAAACCTAACTTCTACATCTCCAATTGAGTTAATTTTTTGCATGGATGATCTTTGAGTGGGGCACTAAGGAATGATCGGTTAGGATCGTTAAAAACACAATACAAAAGTGATCTTCTACATACAAATACACTTGAAGAGTATAATTATATTACCTTTTGGGTAGAAATTTTGGCGATTCAACAATTTTTGAAGACTACAATGTGATTTCAACGATCGGAACTGTTCATTCTATTCGTTTATTCTGGAAGATCATCCCTGCAAAAAATCGGCTAAATCGGAATTCATCTCATACTTCGATTCGTATTAGAAAATTCACAATCGTTCATAAGTTCAACCACCGTTACCTAACTTATACATCTCCGATTGAGCTAATTTTTGCATGGATAATCCTTGAGTGGGGAATTAAAAAATGAATGGTTATGATCTTTGGAAATACAATCATATCGTATGCTATTACATATATAAAATTGTAAACAAAAAATTATTCTTACTTTGGGCGAGGAACTACAAATTTCGTCGCCCAAAGTGATCTTGGGCGAGGAAATTATAAATTCGTCTCCCAAAACCACTTTGGGCGACGAAATGTGAAGTTCCTCGCCCAAACCATTATTACAAAACAATCATTCCTACATTCGAGATCTGATACCAAATGTTTACATCTCCAATTGACCTAATTTTCTGCAAGATTAATATTTGAGTGAGAAACTAATAAATGAACGGTTCGGATCATTGAAAACACGATCTACATATGAGGTTGTACATATACATGAACGGTTTTTGCACTTGAAGAATAAAATTCTATTAACTTTTTCGTTAAAACCTTGTAACTTTTTCGGAATTCATCTACTCCATTGATTAGTATTAGCAATTTCTTGATCGTTCATACATTTGAGCACCGTTACATAACTTTTACATCTCCAATAATCCTAATTTTTTGCAATGTTAATCTTTCAATGAGGAATTAAAAATTGAATGGTTCGGATCGTTGAAAACACGATCGCATTGTATGATTAACATACATATAATTGTTCCAAAAAAAAAAAAAAGGGAATGACCCTTTGGGCGAGGAATATGTATATTCCTCACCCAAAAATGAGTTTGGGCGACGAAATATTTTGTCACCAAAAAGTATGTTTGGGCGACAAATTTACGTTTTCCTCGCCCAAAGACAATTTGGGCGACGAACATGTATATTACTCGCCCAATGTATTTCTCAATTAATTGTTTGTCGCGTAAGTTTAGGCGATGAGATAAGTTCGTCGCCCAAAGTTACTTTGGGCGAGGAACGTGTTATTCGTTGCCCAAACCTTTATGACATTGAGCGACAAATGTTCTTGTTCGTCGCCCCAAATTGCTTTGGGCGACGAACATATATTCGTCGCCCAAATATGTTTTTCTTGTAGTGAACGCAACATACATATACATAATAAGCTACGTGATACAAATAAATCCATCTTAGCCCTGGCTCTTTCTTCCTGCCCCTCACCAGTCAGCCAGCACTTCGACCCCATATACATATACAACGCAAGTACTGTAGCTGATGATTGGTAATGGAGAACCAAAGCTATATGTTAAAAAAAAAGAAGTGATTTGTTAAGAATTTGGGTAATATTGAAATGTGTAAGGGTCTGGTCATTGGGAATTTGGGCTTAAAATCCAACAAAATAAAAAATTCCTAAATTTAATCCCTAAATTTAAATGGGGTTCTTAGTTCTCACATTTAAACCTAACCTAAATACTCAAATTTAATCCCTAAACAACTAAATTCACACCTAAATTTATCCCCAATAAGTACCCATATATTCTCGATCTAGTCCACTTTCGAGATAGAACATTAGGTCTATAGTTTCTTGTTAGATGATTAGCATGAGAAGTAGATTCTCTTGCACAACCTGATTTCAGTACTACCGGCAACTGATCTGACCTGGCATTCTCTATGTGGAAAACTATGTACTCCCACAATCTCAGCACTGAAAACCCCCTAAAATATGTCTATTTCTCCCCCCATAACTCCAAAGAACCCTTGCATATATAACCCCATTATGGTTCAGTTGTTAGCTGAAGGAGAAAAATATGATATAGAAGTAACGGAGCTTGATAACAAACAAAATTTCAGTTATATTTCCATGCATGTCCCTTTATGAAATATGAATCTTAAAACTCCATGGATCAAAGATTGTCGAGTCCCACTGCAATACAAGTCAAAAGAAATTATACACTAGTCCAAAACAAACACCAATGTCCAACTCAGAGTTGCATTGCCAACTGTTTGTAGAGTTTTGAAAATTCTGTTGCATTTTAAAAAGGGAGCATTTGTTGCAACTAACAAAATAAGAAATGTCAATACAACTACAAAAACCTTAATTTTAAGCTAGTTTTCTAATTAACTTACTAACTATTTTAAGCTGGTTTATTTGATCTCATCTTTTGATTGTGTGGTTTATTTATTTGTAACATAATTTCTTTTTTGTTTTGAAAAGTATTTGGACTCTAGCTTTTTTGCTGCGTGGCTATGGTTTGAAAGCCATTGTAATTGTTGCTTGTACTTATTAATTGTAGTGGAAAGCAGTTTGAGATTTCTGAGATTTTTGTTATTAAATTTTAAATGGAAAATAACTAGCCTGGTAGGATAAGCTTCTCATATGAATGAGCCCAATAATTCATTGGATCAGACTCTATTTAAAAAAAAAAAAAAAAAAAAGCCCATCCTTGCTATACTTTTCCTAGTGGGAGGCTGCCATGTCCAACAGTGTATAGTTTCTGAATTTTGAAAAGCCCATCCTTTTTTTTTGCCAGTAGCTGTGCAACTGTGTTTGGTTACTAAAATTATTTGACAGTCTTGCGGTGCAGTGGCACGCTGCTCATTCATATGATTGAAAAAACCATATGACCCTCCCACTAGGAAAAGTATAGCAATGATCATTTGCACAAAAAAAAAAAAAAAGGAGCTTATTGAGAGCCTTAGTGTGCAGTAGCATGCTGTTCTTTTAAGTGGTTGAGAAACCAGTAACCGTACAATAGTGTTTGGTTACTAAAAATTTTCAAAGTCTTGCGGTGCAGCAACGCACGTTGATCTTTTAGGTGGTTGAGAAACCAGTAGCTGTGCAATAGTGTTTAGTTACTAAAATTTAAAATTGAGATTTGCCAAAGGAGGGTATATTGAATGAAAAATATATTGAAAATATTTCATCACGACCCTCAATCTGGATAATAATAACAAATATAAGATACCCCAACACTAACAAATAAATGGCACATTACATATGTGAGATTTGCCAAAGGAGGGCATATTGAATGAAAATACTGAATGAAAATTATATTAAAAATATTTCATCACGACCATAATTCCGACGCCCGCTTCAAAAATAACTTGTTTCTATTTTTTTAGAAATTGATTTAATGTGTTGAATTCAAAAGAAATTGAAGTTGGAAGAAATTTCATAAATCTGAAAATTTTCTTTAAAAATGGACATTTTTCAGGTAGCTTATTTTGTGATCATTTATCCAGAGATTTATAGGTTCGTTTTAAATTCTTTTTTTATGGTTGTAAATAGAAGATTCATGGCTTCAAAACTAGTATAAAATTGCTGAATTTGGTAGAGATTTGATATGTTAAAAGTTTGGTCAAAATTGGGAAGACGTTAAATGAAAGGACAAAATGGTTCATTTCATCCCATGTTATCCAGTTTTTCTTATTAATTTTAACCCAATTTTTAACCTATCAAATCTCCATCGAATTCATCAATCTTATGCTAGTTTTGAAGGTATGAATCTCTTATTTACAAGAATATAAAATCATTAAAATCAAAGTTATAAATCTCGAGATAAATGATTACAAAATAAGCTACACGAAAGTGTCACCTTTTATAAAAAAAGTTTCAGATTTTTTACATTTCTTCCAACTTTAATTTCCTTTGAATTCAAAACCTCAAATTAATTTCTTAGACTACTAGAAACATGTTTAAATTTGGGTCAAAATTGAGAAGACGTTAAATGGTCCATATCATCCCCTGCTTCTTTTTTTTTTTTTTTTTTCTAAATTTTGACCAACTTTTAAACTATCAAATTTCTACCAAATTCATTAATCTTATACTAATTTTGGACCTATAAACATCTTCTTTAAAACCATATAAAAAGCATTAAAAACAGAGCTATAAACTTCGAGATAATTACAAAGTAAGCTATCCGAAATTGCACCATTGTTTAAGAAAATTTCCATATTTTTGAAATTTCTTCCAACTTCTCCATCTATACAAACAAATTCTTCCTTCCTATCTACCACTTCTTTGTCCAATACATATTCGATTACCCGACTTTCCTGAAAACTAATGTTTGAATTCTTTTTTTTCTTTTTTTAAATGTACACAACAACAATATAAGATCATAACCACTAATGAAAATATGTCCACATGTGGTATAAGAAAAATAGTATAATTTGAGCAAGCAAACCTACATCACGAAATTTCTGGCTTGGAAGTTTTGGGGTCAAAATTGTACCTTCCATATAGAAGTTTGAGTGTATTTCGTCCCATGTTATCCAGTTTTTCTTCTCAATTTTGACCCAACTTTTAACCTATCAAATTTCCACCAATTTCAACAATTTTATATTAGTTTTGAAAGTATGAATCTCTTCTTTACAATCATATAAAAATCATTAAATCGAAATTATAAATCTCGAGATAAATGATTACAAAACCGCCTATTTTTTAAGAAACTTTTCATATTTTTGAAATTTCTTCCAACTTCAATTTTTTTCAAATTCAACACCTCAAATTAATTTCTTAGGCTACGATAAACATGTTTAAAGTTGGGTCAAAATTGGGAAGATGTTAAATGGAGGGGCAAAATGGTCTATTATCTCCCCTAATATCCATTTTTTTTTTCTCAATTTTGTCACAACTTTTAACCTATCACAACTTTATCAAATTCATCAATCTTATACTAGTTTTGAAAGTATGAATCTATTCTCAGATATTTATGTTTGTATGTGTGGTTATATTTATGTGTTAGGTGATGGTGAAGAAGAGGCGCACAACTTCCATAAAGAGGAATCTTACCAAAACATGGTAATTACCAAACCAAAAATAACTACGAACCAAAATTGCAATTATCTCAAAATAATATGGTAGTAAATACCAAATCATAAATTCTACAGACCAAAATTGTAAATAAATAATAGTCTTTTAAATATTATCACACAACACCCTACATTCAAACAACATCATCTCCTTCTCCAAGCCCTACTTCAAATATCTTAAATATTGACCAATCCTCTTCCTACACATTAAATGAAAGTCACTATAATTTAAAATAAACCTAAAATCAAAATTCAAAGTTAGTAACAAATGTAGATACCTTATTCTCTAGTCTGAGACATTGAGTAGTAGGATCGGCGCTACGCTCCTTTAATTTGTGGCAGCGAATACTATGTCATTTTAAATCTAGTAAAGACCAAATTGCAAACGGACATCAAAATATATCAATTCCCACTCGGTTACATATCCAGACATTGTAATCCTATCATTAGCCCATTCCTTATACTTTCTACAATTCCGTCCTCGTATCTATTGATGGTCATTTGTTGAGCGGTTATAAAGATTGGAAACTAATCTCATCTTCGTGTAGTTAAAAGTTTGTTTCCACATAAACTAAATGGGCCAAGAAGTAGACATGTCAGTATGGGGGAGGATTAGAAATGTCTTCATCTGTAGACCATCCAAATATTTTGTAAGTGAAATTAATAATAGTTAACCACAAGCCATGAATTTTCACATAAATATCCCTAAACCGAATGTACATACATAATATCCTTTCAGAGTACAGAAGAATATGTTTGTCCTCCTAATTGGATATGATTTTGGTAATTGGCCATACATGTAATTCTAGAGTGAGAGATTGTGAGAAAGGAAGACGGTGAGAAATAACAGCTTATGCAACCCAGTCTACATTGGTTAGGAGGATTCTTAAACGAGAACATGTACACAATAAAAAAATTTATGCTGCCTTTCTAAATTACATTTCAAACAATAAAAAACTCTAGTTGCTTTCCTAGCCAAAAAATAAAAACAAAGAAGGAACATTCTAGTTGCTTTCCTAGCTATCACATATCAAAAAATGAAAATAAAAACTACGTTTCATTTTTTCCCTCTTTGCTGCCCTAGCAATCACATATCAAGAAATCCATCAAATATGCACATTCTTCAAGGCATTTTGAACCTAAGTTTAANAAATTTAAAAAAGAACCCAAAAAAAAAAAAAAAAAAAAAAAAAAAGAAGTCATTAGATCAAGCAAAGAAAACCCGCAAGCTACTGTAAGGTAAGGAAAATAGTAAGTCATCATTAAATCAGTATCATAGATCCTAATATACCTTGAATTTTCTTTCCTATTCCACCCTTCTCAACTATACTTTCTGAAATGATTGTTGCATAGCAATAGTTTGAGGTTCTTAGTTGCAAAAGATACAACAATGTCCTCTATAAATGGTCAGTATCTGTTATAACCCACAGAAACTGGTCAACAAACAACACAATAGAATGAGTGTTGATGGAAACCAACGTTTACAAAAAACTGTAATAAAAAACATAGACAAATAAAAAGTTAAGAAAAAAAGAAGAATACCTTGCTTTTCTTTGTGCCAAGTATACACTTCAACCATAGTAGTTATATTGAGTCCAAAAACAACAATAACTAAGCAGATACCCAAGAAGCAATTGTTACAACCTGAAAACTGCAAACAAAATCAAAAGTAACCACAATCGTCCTTGATCGTAGCCTCCGGAGTTTGGTGACGTAACAACCAGTCTTGCATATTATAATTACATTTTTTATTACGATGAGTAAATGTCATTATGATTAAGTGACCACAAGAGTCAGATGGCCACCATGGACGCCGATTGGCAGGGGATCAGTCTGGCGATGCCTCTGCCTAATAGTCATTCCCGGGTGTTGCATCCTCTTCAGTAAGGAGTCTGGACTTTTGAGATGCTTCAGGGGCATATGAGACTTGTGATGAATCCACGACATGTGAGGCTCGGTTTATCTTTGGATTTTTGTGATGCCGAAACATTGGTGAATAATGAATAATGATTGTCCTCCTTAAGGTTTCCCCCAGCGTAATGATCGTCCCATATGAAACTGACACATTGGGGAATACCCTATAATAACAATGGTAATAGACATAAATATTAAAACAAGAAAACAGTATATAATGCTCACGTTCTCTCCAACACATTTCCAATAATTTGGATGTGACATGAACAACTTCATGCGACTTCCGTAATTTCCACATTTAGATCTCTAAACATCCGCAAAGAGTCATGCAAATACTAAAAAGCAAATATGAATAATGAGTGAATGACTACCAAAAATTGAATACATAATTACCTCCTCATTTGTATGTCGTGGTAGGCGTAAACCACAGCAATGGAACTCATCTGCTCATATCCAGCCATCACAGTCAGCCTTACCCTAATACAAAACACATGCATTTTGACATTTGAATGTTTTGGTTTTAGCACTCACCTGCAATGTTTGCATTAATTAGTCCACACCATATATATATATCCCAAACTAAGCATATTTACTCGAACATACAACACTTAGCCCTAAAAATAAGCATACACTTCAACATTTACCAATTATTCCTAAACCCTAATCACTATACATTAACCATAAAGACAATACACTTATAGTTCTGCAATCACTGGGGAGCGGAAGGCATTCGGTGTGTTTACCCCTAGGAATGACAAGCTTCTCGCAGTCTCCTTCTCTCACCACGGGAACAGTGATGGACCTACTTGGCAGATTGATTTGATTGCCACACCCTTGGCTGCACGATGTTGAGTACTTAGCATCACAACATCCCCTTTTTTCCATAGAAGGCTAAGAGGTATGTTTGTATACCAAATACTCCCTTAGGAAGGTGTTTTAGTCGAGGCTATCAGGATGCAGGAACTCGTTTGCATCCTTACCAATCAATCCCTTAGTTGCCCGATGTGCAATTGCTATATCAAAATGGCAGTTTGACACCCCTGTTTGACAATCACAGTTGGACATGCAATCAATTTACATTTTAAAACTTTTTGGTTTCTACTGGGGTTGAGAGACATGCTTTGTTTAGAGGCATGGGCCAGTGTTAAGTGGAACTGTGGGACATCAATCTGTATCTTCTAAGAGAAAACACAATACAACTTCTTGATTTTGCTTTTTAATTAGGTGTGTGGAGTCTACCTTGCCTAAATAAGATACCTTTACTAACCACAATCTTCTTTTGAATGAAAGCAATGGAATGGCTGCTCACATGCCAGTCCTTCATATGTAGAGCTGATTGAATCACCTCTTTTTAGGTAGGTCTTGAGGGGAGCTCTGTTGGGCAGTGGTGGCTGGATATGATTGGCAAAATGTTGGATGAAGGGCCAACGTTTCAACGTGTTGGTTCCAGGCAGTTGGCAGGATTGCTCATTGCTATGTGGTGATCGAGAATCTTTAATGGGAAGATCCCCAGTGTATTGGTTGCTTTTTCTTTATTAATAAAATTTCTGTTTCTTATCTTTTTATTTATTCATTTTTTTTTTATAAATTTATGGCTTTTTTCCTTGCTGAGCCTCTCATTAAGGCCGTTAAAGTTTTGTCTTTCAGGGTGAGAAATGATCGTACGACTCATGTCGGGGATGTCGATGTTGCAGCAGTTCCATGTGGTTTTGGGCGTGGCATTGGTAACAAGGTAAGGTTGCCTTTGTTATGCTGATTTGTACTGTATGATAGAAATTGATTTGGTGTTGCGATCAATCATAGAAAAGGCTTTCTAAGATAACAAAGTGAAAAAAAAGAAAAAAAAAAAAGATGAAAGATGTAAAGATAGAGATTGCCTTTAGTGTTTTGTATGTGGGATGAATTGTAATAGGTTTATGCTTGGCCCGGTAGCTATTTTGAGTTCAAAGTTCAAACTACATATATCTAGTGGAAAATAAGTGTTAATATCAGTTATACATTGCAAATGAGATTTGACATTTAGAACACATATAAGTGTTAATATCAGTTATCGGTGGTTTATGTCTCCCTTTTTTGTCCATTGATATGCATAAACACAGGTATACTGATACTTTGATTCATAATAGTATGGATGTTTTCATATACATTTGATTATTCTTAATACTAATGTGGCTAGAGATTCGTTCAAACAGGGAGCTGTTGGTTTGAGGATTAGAATGTATGAGTTTCTAATGCTTCGCGGTACAAATGTATGTATATACCATGACTCAAATTGCACCTTTTTGGTTTTTGAACTACTTGTTATATAATCAATTTTGTTCCAGCCATTTTGATAAAGCATTGATGCCTTTGCTGGCTATTGGTACTAATTATGCAGAAGGGATGCCTGAGTTATCTGAGGCATACATGGTCATATTTCTCGGTGATTTTAACTATCGGCTTGACGACATATCTTTCTTGAGGCTACAGATGTTGTTTCTCAAAGATGCTTTGATTGGCTTAGAGAAAGGGATCAGCTCCGAGTGGAAATGGAAGCTCGAAATGTCTGCGTCACTGCTGTTCAGCCAAGACAAAGCAAAGTGACCCCCCTGGGCACAGCCCCAGACAAACCCAAGGGACTGTTCTTCACCGGTCTGATTTGCAACACCTTAGCAAATCATATGATGTGGTTGACCACCTGTGGAGTTTGCATAGTCCTTAAAGCAACACAGAGCCAATAATACTGACACTTGTTGATGGGAAGAACAAGATTTCTATCTGGCCAATCCAATTAGGTAATAAATCGCCGTGTTTGGTCATAAGCCGAATCTACAAGGATTTTGTTGTAACTACTGAGAAACGTTGTTGCTTTTATAATTTGATTTATTTTCATTGAATTATGGCTCATGTGAATTGACGTCAATTGATTTGTGCTGTTGTCAATTGTTGAGTCAAGTCTAAGTCCAATTGATAATATCTGGGGTGATTTTAAGTTTCTAAGTGTACAGGTATAGTGAATGCTAAATACAAATGTGGGTATTGGCCTTCAGTAAGAAAGTAATTATAGTTGGGTCCCTTGTTTCCCACACTACAAGAATATTGTCAATAGATATCACCCATTTTATATCAGATTTGAATATGACTGATATTGTAAAAATTATAATATCAGATAATTTTTTAGCTGATTTCTAAACTCTATTAGATATCACATGGTTTTTTTTTCAACTGATATATAATATTTTCATTTTTCTAAGAACTTATAAAGACATCAGTATAAATTATTAACTGATATCTTAACACAACACTTATAATTTTTTATCCTAACACTCAAACTGACTGATATGTAATGTGTTTTTCCTGACTTAAATTTTTTTGTCCTACTCCCAAGTCCCAAGTCCCAACACTTAGACATATACAAATATGCTAAAAATTAAAAACCTAGGTCTATCTCTCAGCTGATCACCTCTATGTCTCTCTCTCGCAAATTCCATCTCGCAAAAACTGTCTCAGCTCATCAGTGTCACACACTCATCGTGGCCATCGTCGTCGCCGTCGCCACTCCCAGACTTGATTGTGAGTTCATCTGTCTCTGTCACTCTCACTTCTCTGTCACTCTCACTTCTCTGTCTCTCTCTCACCCTCTGACTCTTAGCCTCTCGGCCGTCGCCGTCGCCGTCGCCGTCGCTTCCTCCTCCTCCCCCTTCTCCCTCTGGTCTCCGTCTCCTCCAACAACCAACCAAGGACCCGATTCGAACCCTAAATGTGTCAAACCCATTTCCAGCGATCCATCGTTTCTGGTGGCAGCAAGGTCTCACGCCACCACCAACCTTCTCTCCTCGGTGCGCTGAACCTCCCTACCTACTCTTCAATCTCTCAGATCTACTCCCTCTGATCCGCCGTTCACCAAGGTCTTTGGGGTTTTACATAAAAGTTTGGATTTTCCTTTCATTTTTCTCCAGCAATTGAGCGACCCACTACCCTACCATCGGAGCCACCACCATTTTTGGTGATAATTTTGTTTGTCAGTTTTTTAATTTACTGATAGTTTTTATTTTAGTTTTCTGTGTTAATTTTAGTTTTTATGTTTCAGGTTGTTGATTATGCTTGTTTGAGGTAAGGAAATCCTATCTTGAGTTTTTTAATTTCTATTTTGAGTTTTAGGTTTCAGTTTTGGGTGTACCATAGTTGATTCTACATGCATTTCATACGTTGAAGTTGTCTAGTCAAATGGGTGTATGAATGTTAAGATTGATTGCTTCTATGAAGGTTGAGTTGTAGCTGATGTTATAAATCTTTGATATATGGTTCTGTTTATCCTTGAAACAGAGCTTTCAACAAAAGAAGTAATGGTTCTCTAGAATAATACCCGGGTTTTACAATGTAGCTTACACTTCATATATAGGGATTATAGAACATATAGTGATTTAATGTATGTAAGCTCTTTCTTTTGATGATGTTGGGTTATAGCACATATAGGTATTTTTTATTGTATGCTGTTGCATTTTTTTGTGTTTGAACAGGTAATATGGCAGATGCATGTAGCTAGAAAATGCAGATTGCTACACAGAAGTCTTTTGCATCTGTCAGCATGCATGAAGATAAACCATTTGATTTCTTGCTTACTTTATTTGGTACGTTTAAAATTTGCAAGTGAAGTTCCTATGCAGCATATTGTTTAGTGTTGAAGTTACTTATGTATTGATTGCTAGATTGCATTTTACTAAGAATCATAATTAAGTTCAATTCTTTGAGTTGATCAATGTATTAAAGATTGCTAATCTTTAATGATTTAATATACAATATATGGATTTCATTATCTCTTCAAAAGACCTTGGATTATAAGATGTTTAAAACATTTTTCTCTCTCAATATTTATTTTAAACAATGAAGGAAATACAGGAAATGCTTACAATTTTTATTTTTTTTTCTCTCCCAATTGGATGTGCACAATTCCCTTTTAGCCTTTTCATGTCAGAGCAATTGTACAAGTTAGCAATTCTTTCTTTTTATTACAACAGAAAAATAAACAATAATAACAAGCTTGTAGTTGAACGGAGGGGAAGGGGGAGGGCAATAGCTTTTGAATTTATAACATTGTCTATTTCTTCGAGTATGTCAGGCCTAAGTTTGTTACATACTGTATCCTTTCTTTAACTAGTATGGTGGATTTTGCAGAGGGTGTTATAGCAGGAGGTACAGCTGGTGTTATTGTTGAAACAGCTTTATATCCCATTGATACTATAAAGACAAGACTGCAGGCAGGTTAACTATGCAAATGACTTATTAATAATTTATGTTTTTATATTTGATGGATTTGCACCTCTGTTCAGGTTGGTTGATCCTTACTTTCAGCTGCAAGATATTAGTCGTTTTCTTTCTTCTTAGGTGACATTGAATCAATGCCATTCATTGGTAATTTTCTATCACACCCGCTCTATCTTTTTGTTTTGTTTTGGTAATTTTTGTTTAGGGTTTCTATTTCTAATTCTCTGTTTGGGTCTTCAATTTTTAGTCTTAATTTGATGTTAATTTGCTAATTTTGTGTCTCAGATCTTGCTCCCTCTCTCATTGAGCTACCTCCCTCTCTTAGTTGTTAAGGTTCATCTGCTTGACTACATAAATAATTACTGATTATAATTCTGGGGGATGGTTGATTACATGACTCGTTTTTTTTTCTTATTTTGTACCAAATTATTTCTTTGTCTAGGTCTGAGTATGGAAGAACTGGAGAAGCTTGCCAATCTGGTCCCAGAGCTCAGAAGACGACTCGAAGAGACATAGCACATGTTGTGAGTAACTGATATACTGCACTTGTTGTGAGTAACAGATGCATTTCGATTATTGTAGCTAATGGTATTGGCCAATGAGATCAATTGATCAAGTTGATTGATCTTAGCTTTAGATTTTGTGTTGACAAATACACCTGCATAAAGTATGAAAACACACCCCAATTCTTCTACCACCATTCATTGTTAGGTGAGAAATGTGTTGTGCAGTCAAGACTAATATAGATCATGTGATGCAATAAAAGTCATTAGACTCATGACTGGTAGCATATATATATATATATATATTTTT
>QANW01010754.1:427475-438330 GCA_003254865.1 Dryas drummondii | reverse complement strand
TTTCAAGTGACAAGCCCCTTATTATTCGAGTCATATATACTTTGTAGGTGATGTGTAGCTTAGTTATTTTGGTATATGCATGACTCTTTGGACATTAATTTTAGTTCTAATAGTTTGGTAGCTTGTAATACTTGACTTATTTTTATTATGAAATTATCAATGCAATTATTATATTCTAATGAATGTGTAATTTTGATTCAGTGTTTATATATTCATTTTGCCCTTATATTCAAATTATAGCCACAATTGTATGTTCAATTCATTAATATGCCTTTTAGGTGAAAAAAACTGATATATATCATACATTTCAAATTTCTTTTTTAAACTTAAAATAATAAACAATATCAGTTTTAGTCTAAAAACTGAAATGTTATACCGTTTGATATCAGGTTCTCTCTGAGACCTGATATATAAACAATATTTAGATATCAGGGCCAGTTTCATACCTGATATTGATATCAAGATTTTAAATCATATTTTACCTCAAACCTGATATTAATACCATGATTTTATATCATATTCTACCTCAAACCTGATATTGATATCGGGTTATATGTCAGTATTAGTATCAAATACGATATCTATTGACCAATACTATTGATACTTGGATTTTATAGATATTAGAAAAAATATCAAATTGGATATCCATTTTGTATTTAGGACATCAGGTTGAAAAAGAAAAATGATATATAAACAATGTTTAAATATCAATTTAAAACTGATATCTAAAATGTGAACATTAGATATCACGACGTGCTATATCAGACGGCTACCCAAATAAATATCAGTCCACGACTGATATCTATCGACATTTCTGTTGTAGTGCCTGTTATTGTTTTAAATGAATGTTACTGTAGCTACTGCTGTTTGTTGTATTTTAAATTAAATGATTACAACAAGTCCATATCCATTACAGGGCTAATTTGTTTTACTAGTGAAGAAAATTTTTGTGATAGACGAGGATGTGCCAATTTATATGATATGCAGTACCAATATTGACCTCTAATATATTGTTTGAGTTAATTTTCATCAGTTTACTTGATATAGTAGATAGTGCGATGACTGAGGCTTCCAATGAAATTTACTTTTTTTCACCTTACTTTGTTGAAATGGAAATCAAAATTCATTCCCCCCTTCCAAAAAAATATTGAAATCGAAACCAAAATTGCTTCCCCTCCCAAAAATGAGGTATGAAACTAAACAACTACATTCTAGGAAGAAGAAATGCTGAAAAACATATTGTCATGGGCAGGGGCTTGCCTCCATACTAATATGCCTAATAGGAACCTGAGTTGTGCACGAGGATGCAGTAGACCTATCATTCAATCCCATGCAGAGTAAATGTGTCCAAGAATGAGGCAGATTCTTCAACATATGCTGCCTCTGGCGTGTTTCCAGACTTGTCAAACTGTGTAATTTTGAATTGCATGTCCAAACCTGATTGTCAAACAGGAGCTTGTATTTAGTATTCTGAGAATGCAATTGCCCTTTCGTCTATACACAGTTGCAGTGCGAAATGCTTTTGGCCCCAATGATTGGGTTACCATTTTCTTGAGGATTGGATCAAAAAAATGGTAACTTGGAGAAAGAAAATGGTAACTTACCAATTCTTGAAAAAAAGTTACCATTTCTTGAGGAAACAAATAAAGAAAATAGTAACTTTGGTCATGCTTGGGCTTGGTTACCACTTTGTTGCTCTAAGTTACCATTTTCTTGATCCTTCGATCAAGAAAGTGGTAACGTTTTTTGCCCCATTGATTTGGTTACCATTTTCTTGAGAATTGGTTCAAGAAAATGGTAACTTGGATCAACAAAATGGTAACTTACCATTACTTGAGAAACAGTTACCATTTCTTGAGGGACAAAATCACGAAAATGGTAACTTTGGTCAATCTAGGGCTTGGTTACCACTTTCTTGAACCAAGTTACCATTTTCTTGATCTAACGATCAAGAAAGTGATAACTTGGTTTGAGGCATGGATTTGGTTACCATTTTCTTGATCTTTGTCTCAAGAAAATGGTAACTGTGGATCAAGAAAATGGTCACTTACAACATGGGTATTTTTTGTTGTTGTTTTGCAAAATTTTATTTTGTGATTGCATTTTCAAGCTGGATTGGTACACAGGAGCTTGTATTTAATAGCTGAATAATGCAATTGCGTCTTTGTCTGCATACAGTTGCATGCGTAGTATATGAAACACATATAGATATTTATATTTTTTTCAAAATTAAATATTGTGTTATATAAATGAAAGAAAGTTAAGAAATGGGTGCAGTGGCCAAAAAAGAAATTTCAGAAATGAGTGCTTCGATTATGCAAAATATTCTAAAAATAAAAAAGTATGGCTTGTATTAGTATTATTATCAATATGCCTTCTCAAATAGAGGAGGCTGCGAGATTGAGGAAGGGCCAAAGGCAATGGAGGCTTGTAAAGATAAGGTCTGCAAAAAGCCCAAGTAACCAAGTAAAAATGGAGTTTGATCTCTATCTGAGGCAAATCATTATCAGTCATGTAGAGGAAATAGTGGAGGGGGCCCTTCAATGTGGGGGTCCCTGTGTAGTTGGACGGGATGCACACTATTAGGGCTGGCCCTGGATATGATTGCATTTTCCTTATTGATTGGCAAACAGGAGCTTGTATTTGTTAGTCTGATAATGCAATTGATGTCTTATCAATTTACAAGTGCGGTGAATGGACATTTCATGAATTGTTTTCTTAAAAAATATCACTTATTTTTGCAAGGTTTACGTACATTTCAATTGTTACTTGTATAGAAATTGTGAAACATGAGCTCTAATTTACTGGACAAAAAACCAATTGCATTACATGGTCATTTGGTACTGTGGCATGTGCACTATACAAAAGGAATCAGAACCATGTACAAAAGAAATCAGAACCATGTACAAAAGGACTCCGTATCATGTACAAAAGGAATCTGAAGTATGTTAAAAAAGAATCCAAACTATATACAAAAGGAATCCGAACCATGTACAAAAAAAAAATGGAATCTGAACCATGTACAAAAACAACCAAGTCACCTAAATAAGGTTGATAATCTTTTTCGTTCGACCCCTTCCTCTTTTTGTCACTTTTCCTGTTTGTTTTGGCGCTTTGGTAGATGGAGGCACTTCTGACATTAATTTATCAAATGAGTTCTTCAGCGCCTCAGAGTTGGGCTGTGATCCTGTCTCAATGTCCTTCAAAATCGCATGAAACCTAACGTTTCATGGATATCTGACAATTTCAAGGGCGATTTTTATCCGCTCACCCACTGAATCAAAAGGCTGCATGAAACCCAATAATATTCACAATACATAAACACAAACACTCAAATAACCAATAATGCATAAGATATTTTTAAAACTCACGTCTTTCCCAAAATCTAAGACATTTTCAAAATCCATGATGCACCTCATCATAAATAACCCACAGTCGTAGCCATTAGGCTGTTGTGGGACACCCTTGGGGTAAATGAGTTTGAAACTTCTAAATTCCAACATTTCTACTACCCGCTCGTTACAAAACAAAAAATCGAGTAGGCGCAACTGAGGTAAATTCAATTCAAACGAACATATTAACAATTAGTAGAACATTAAGAAATAAGATACATGCATGTTAATTGTATACGTCGGACAAGTAAACTCACCAAACCGGAAACCATCCTTTGACGGTGTAACTCATGATTAGGCGTCATAATTGAATTTCATATCTTAGCCTCTTTTTTTTTTAGGTTTAACAACTAATAAAAATAGATGGGGTGTTTCAGCATCGCGTAAAGTGAAAAATATCTGCAACAATATAAAGTGGTGTCATGCTTACACATATATTAAGTAACTTTGTTTGATTCACAAATTGATTGATTTTATTGACTAAGAAAGTAGAGAATGAGGTATACCCGCTCACAGTTCTTGAAAGGGCAAGTATCTATTGCCTCGACGAGTGCATTCTCCTTCCACCCTTTCACTTGTTTTTCAACCTTGGCCTAATCGGGAGGTAGCATGTGTGCCTTTTCCTACAAACATTTTGAAAAATCATAAATAGTTGCATTCAACATCAATATTTATCACTATAGTAAGGTTATTAGGATAAGGTACCAAAAAGAAAAAAGGGAAGAACCAATCCGCAGAATCAGGATGTCTTTAGTATTTTCCTACCACATCTATCAGCTCTGTGCTGATGTGCTGTTCAGGCCACAATGTTGCAAAACTTTGCCGGTACAATGTAAATCTGTATCATTTGTCAAGAGTCACAATGACATATCTATATGATTTGAGGGGATGCCAAATGAGTAACTCTGAAACATTAATTATGTAGCGTACATTCAAAAACTTTTAGTAAAGAACAATCTTACCTGTCAAACCTATCCTCCATAAAAATGAAGGCACACATTGAGATATCATCATGGGATAGATGGTCGGGAAGAGGACCCTTGAAAGGTCCGCATCCTTGCCTCTCGGAGATCTTATTAAGTTTTTTTTTTTTTTTTCCAATATAGAGGATTTCATCACTTTATTAGGAACAACTGGCCTCTTAAGACCCATGGCTACATTGCAGGTGCTGGTCATGCTATGCTGGTGGACTCATTGTGCTTTGGATAATCAACTAATCAACCAACACGAACATAACATGCATGAAAAAAAACTAAACAACACATCAATACTTGCAATTCAATATGCCGACCAAAAAAACAACAATATGAACAAAAGCCAATCAACACATGAATACTTGCTATTCAAGAGTCGAAACAACAACACATCAATATGAAAGCCAACCAATCAACCATTACATTTTAATGGTACATATACTTGTTACAAAAAACTTGGAAAACACTTATTATTCAATATTCCAAATCTAGACAATAAATATACATTAAACATTAATTATACTTGAACACTTGAAAAATATGGTCAATACTTGTTATTCAAAACTCCTTCATACCTCTTTTCGGGGTAGCTCCTCCAAAGACAAAGATTTCTGACGGGTTATTCTGGGTTCAATTCGTGGTAAGGGTTGCATTTCATTAATTGGAGGTAATCGGTTACGAGCGGTTTCACCTTCATTAAGCGCATTATGAACATGTGCATTTTGCGAAACCGCCACCATACTAGCAATTTTTTCACCCACATTAAAAAATTCTTCTCGAAATTGCATAAATCTATTGGACATTAATTCATTGTCGTCGGCAATGGATTTCTGAATAGCAGAAACATTTGCATTCATTTCAACTTGGGATTTTTGGAAGGCAGACATTGATGAGCAAGCATCAGCCACGAACTTCTCGAGGACATACACAGAATGGGAATGTCCCCACCTCTCCCTTCAAGGAAGTCACATCAGTATGTTGGTGAACTGGAAAACAACGATCGCCTAGTTCAATTTCAGTGCTTACAAATCCCCCTCTCTTTCACCCATTTCAACAGCCTATTGATCTTTTGCTCATCCCATGAAACCACGACTGGCAAAGAACGGTCTACCATTGTTCTGCCATGTTAAAGAGAATCAATATAGTACAATTGTAAAAACAGAACACAGTCAGATAGGTAACTTCCTTCGTTAGACTTGAAGGACTTAATTCCATCCAACAGATGCTTCAGGGAATAACTTGCCCATTTACTGGACTTCGCTCTTGTTCACGGAGTCCGTAGTCGAAATTTCCATTCTACCCTCCGAAATACCCATTAAGACCATAAAATCTTGAGGAGTGATGATGAAAGTCTTTCTATGTATCTCAATAGAACACGTGTCTGGTTGAATGCGATCCACAAAAAAACGACATAGACGGCGACGCAAGCTACTGCACTTAATTCGGGCAAGCATACTGAACCTCGTCTCATTTACAGCCGTAATTTTATCAGTATTAAACCCATCAACAACTTCCCTAAACTGATTAGGGGCGCATCTGTGCTGCTACTCGCTTCCCCAACAACCGAAGTCTACTCACTTCCCCAACAACCTCATTAGACTTCGGCTTAAGACAATATTCTGTCTTTTGATTCGCATCCAATGTCTTCCATTGAGTGGACATCTATTGCTTCCACTGTCAAAATTGAGTGCTAAGTCATAAACTATAATAAAAAATAAGAAGTTCATCAAAATTCAATAGGCTATTAACCTGAACCCAAAATTAAATAGAACAACATTTCTGTCATTCTTGAACAGCTTGCTAACTTGTTTAAGTGCCTCCAACTAGACTTGCCTACACCATTGACCAATGAAACAATGAATTTACCATTCATACTGTATTTCAAATGTCATTTAAAACGAAAAATAGATGAGGACATACAGATATTGGAAAAAGGCACCATACGCAACATATGGCATGTCAGTGTCCTTTTCTCCCTTTAGTACGGGACTTTGATTTAATGGGATTGGTCTTTCGTTATACATTAAATTGTAGATGCGTGCCTTCAAATAAGATAAGAAAACTAATACAACCAAAAATTGAATAATGATAATTTATTAGTAATTGAAGTGCATGCTTAGTCTAGCTAGCTATATGTGAATATGATTAGTGAACAAATAATTTCACCCATGAATATGGAAACAAAAACATTAATATTTAAGGTCATATAAAGTTCTATGTGGCTTTATGTTCACGTAAAAAATCAGTTGGCAAGACAGAGGCCTTCTAGGCAAATTAATGAGCATAACAGTTGACCAAAATAGGTTTTGCAAAATTTAACTTTATAGTTGCAAGTTCATTCGTAATTGTCAAACAGTAGGTCCTTTATGTCATTTTAATGTTGCAAATGCATTTCTATCCTAAAAAAATTGTAACCTTCAATCAAAACTTCAGACAACACCATCGCAAAGGAGCTCACCCAACAAAAATGACCCAATAAAGGGTTTCATGTATGTGTATAAGTGATCCCACAAGACAATTAACTAAAACCACAAGACCACAAGACAATCAACCAATACCATAAGCCCACAAGACAATCAGCGAATACCACATAACCACAAGACAAAATAAAAAAAATTTTAGTCCTAGAAGGCACAGGCCTTCTAGGCAAATTATTGAGCAAACCAGGTGACCGAAATAGCTTTTGCAATATTTCACATTACGGGCTCTAAGTGAATTACAGAGCATTACAGGCTCAAAGAAAATTACAGTGCAATTGCTAAGTTCTGTTGTGATTTATCAAAGTGTTAAACAGGTTAATAATATCCATGAACAGTCACTCATTAACGATAACCATGATTTCTGAAAGCTATAAAAACAAAACATTCATAAATAGCCATTTTAACCCAATTGAAAATATTCAAATCAGGAAACAATAACCCAATTGAAAATGAGAAATAACAGCTCATGCAACCCAATCCACATTGGTTAGGAGGATTCTCAAACGAGAACACAAAACAAAAAAATTTATGCTGGCTATCTAAATTTCATTTCAAACAATCAAAAACTCTAGTTGGTTTCCGAGCCAATAAATGAAAACAAAGAAGTAACATTCTAGTTGCTTTCCTAGCTATCACATATCAAAAAATGAAAACAAAAACTACGCTTCATTAATTTTTTTCCCTCTTTACTACCCTAGCTATCACATATCAAAAAAGCTATCAAATATGCACATTCTTCTTGCATTTTGAACCTAAGTTTAAGAAGGATCTCATATGGTAAAATCAAAATTTCGAGTTAGCTAAAAGTCCACTTGATCCAAGTCAGCAAAAACACTACAAGAAAAGCCACAATGACACCTAACCAATTATAGCAAAACAAGAACTGCACTAAATACAAATAAACCAGACCAGTCAAGAATAATTCCAATGAATGGTTTTGCACACCACCCTTAAATTAATTACCTTGAATTTTCTTTCCTATTCCACCCTTCTCAACTCTACTTTCCGAAATGATTGTTGCATAGCAATAGTTTGAGGTTCTTGGTAGCAAAGATACGACAATGTCCTCTATAAATGGTCAACATCCGTTATAACCCACAGAAACTGGTCAGCAAACAACACAATAGGATGAGTGATGATGGAAACCAACGTTTAAAAAACTTAGACAAATACACAAAAAGTTTAAGGAAAAAAAACGAAAGAAGAATACCTTGCTTTTCTTTGTGCAGTGAGTGTATCTGTGGCGTTGAGCAATGATGGAGGTGGGTTTGGGGACTTTGGTTCTGAGGAGGAGGTGTTATCAGTGTTAGGCAGAGAGCTGGCAGGGGGACTGAAGGGAGAGGTTAAGATATATATTTGAGTTTGGGTGTGGGTTTTTGAATTTTTGAGAGATGGAGTAGAGGGAAGGAGATCGAAATTTAGAGATCAGCAGAGTGAGAGAGGGGGCGAGGGTTTGTTCTGACTTCTGAAAGAGCAGAGAAGATTTTGATATTAAAGGCAGAAAGGCAGAGATATATAGTGGAGGGGAGACTGTGGAGTAGAGCGTTCAGTGGTTAGGTCTGTTTCTAAACATCTAACTTGTTAGTGGTTTTTAATTGATGGGACATGGCCATACTGTACTTGTGATCACATGGTCATGGCAAACCAAGCAAGAAAAGAATCGTCCTTTCTTTTATTCGCTGCCAAAAGATAATTTAGAAGACCACGCGTTGATGCCGTAGTTCAAGTGCAAGACTTGCAAGTTTTGGTGAAATGGGTATTCCCAATGCATGGGTCAACTTGGTGTGGTTGCATTTTAAATTTCATCTCAATATGAACTTTCATTTGAGTTGAACTGGCGCAGTATACGAGGACAAGCCATGAAGTGAAGGATAGAGGTGATGTGCAAGAGCTGGTGAGATAGCAGGGAAGAGAGACCTACTACCTTGCCGTTGGGTTGGATTACATGGATGGTAGAAATTAGACATTGGCACTTAAACGTGGAAAAGTCAACATTTACAATAGAGTTGCAATTCCAAATGGAAACCCACATTTGAGTTCAACTCTAAAATAGAAAACAAATGGAAAATGAGATTTTCGTCCATGTTTATTTAATTTTAGAAATTTTAGTTTGTATTTTTAATTAATTAATTTTAAATGAGATACCAATTAAGTTTAAATAATTAATTTTGTTTAAATTAATGATAAAAAATTTAGACATAAATTCAATTTAGACACATAACTATATATGTTATTTCAACGGGGTCCATGAACTTTCAAATATACACCTGATTTATTGTGTAAATTGAAAAATAAAATTATGTCCATCAATTTATTGAGAGATCAGTTAAATGTCAGCTTAACTTTTGCTAACGGAGATTAATTGGTGACGTGGCACCAACTCAGCATACATTTCCCGCCAAATGAGCAACACATGTCCACTTGACACGAACCCACACACCCATCACCTCTTTCCCGCTCGTCGAACACTTTCCTGACCATTTAGTCTCCAAAAAACATCACGTTTTTCCCCAAATTCGAATATAAATTTCTCACTTGTGTTCAACGAGCGAGAAAGAGATGATGAGTTTGTGGACCCGTGTCAGGGGTTAGGTGGACCTGTGTGGCTCATTTGGCGGGAAATGAGCGACACGGGTCCATCTAACCCCTGACATGGGCCCACAAACTCTCACTTTCTCTATTATTATTAAATTCTGGGCCCGTGTCGCTCATTCGGCAAGAAATGTTTGCTGAGATAGTGCTACGTCGTCAAGTAATCCCGGTCAGCAAAAGATAAGCTGTTATTTAACTGATCTCTCAACGAATCAATGGACAAAAATTTATTTTTCAATTTAGATAATAGATCGGGTGTATATTTGAAATATTTTAAAGTTCATGTACCCCGTTGAAATAGCTTATATAGTTATGTGTCTAAATTAAATTTATGCAAAAAATTTAACGTGCATTGCATATGAGTAACATTTCAGACATCTTACACCACTTGAATATCTATATAAGTACATACTCGCCTTTATACGCAATCAATAAAGAAAAATAAGAAGTTTAAACGTCAAATTGAATATATTAAATTGTGAAGATGGGCTTAAATAGATATTTAGGTAGACTAAAATATTTGAAATGTCACTCATGTGTGGAGCACGTGCTTCCACTTTAGATTTTTGTCAACAATTTAAACGATGCTAATTATTTAAACATAATTGCTATTATATAAAAAGTACATGACCAAAATAATCAAAGATAAAAATATAGAACCAAAGTGAAAATTTTGTAACTGTACATATACCAAAAGTGTCATTTGGCCAGAATAAATTGCAACCAAGGAGTAAAATTTCGGTTTCGAGAAAATTTTCGATGAAAATTTCGATGAAAATTTTCGCGGAAATTTCGATTTCGATAAAATTAGACAAAAACGACAAAAATTGCTATTAAAATATGAAAATTTTGAATGAAACTTGACCATATGTTTATTTAACATATTATCTACTACATTGATAAAAAACATTGAAGAAATCAAATAATATAATAGATTTCATGTGATATGTGATGAATATAATGCGCGCCGGAGACAATACTGTTAAAAAAAATACTTCATTAATTAATAATTACATAATAAAATTACACGAATAAATCACCAATGTGGCAACGGAAAGTAGCAAACTTACTCAAACGGACTTGGAAATGGTATTCGATAGTTAAATTAAGCCGAATTATGTTAAAATAGAACCAATCCGATGGCAGCAGTGGCGACAACGGTTTACTTAAAATTTCAATTTTACAAATTATCATAATTGGAAAACCAAATATTAAGAAAATGAAACTTCATGATAAGGGGATAAATTTTTTTTTTTCATAATTTATGTTTACAACTAAACGAAACACCAAAATGACCAAATCAAAACTCAAATAAAATCTCAAACATTTTTTTTTCCAATTGCCTAAGGACTTCAAATCTCAATCTACCTTAAAAAAAAAAAAAAATTTATTCTTTTTTTTTTTTTTTTTTTTTTTT
>QANW01010754.1:417290-427422 GCA_003254865.1 Dryas drummondii | reverse complement strand
TTTTTTTTTTTCTTTCCTTTTTTTTTTTTTTTTTTTTTTCCTTTTCCTTTCTTTTCTCCTCTTTTTTTTCTTTGCGTTTCCTCTTCTTCCCCGTGAGGCCGTGATTCACGCCTACCCCCTACTACACACTCATTCTCTCTCTTCTCTCTCTTCTCTCTCCTCCCTCTCTTCTCTTCTCTCTCCTCCCTCTCTCTTCCTTTTTCTTTTTCTTCTTCTTCTTCTTTCTTTCTTCAGTTCTTCCTCCCCTGCCCTGCCGTGACTAACCAGTTTGACCTCACCTCTTCCTTTTTTTTTTCTTTTCTTCTTCAGTTCTTCCTCCCCTGCCCTGTCCCTAAAAAACAAAATTTTACTCCTTTGATTGCAACTAATGTAACTTTAATATAAAAAATTGCCTTGAAGCGCAACCGACATTGGGGCTGCTCTAAGAGCTAAGAAGAGTACATGAACAGAAGTAATTTACAAAAAAATGGCATGGGTTTGTATGTAAATTTGCGTAAAGCATCTTACAACTGTAACACACTTGGAAGCCGCATGCAAAGCTAATCTATCAGAGCATGCCAGCCATCACTGGCAATCCTTACGTAGCTTATCACATCTATGTCTTCACCAAACAGTCATTTTTCACTGGGGGGAAGTAATCATGCAATAACAAAACAAAGTTCGCAAATGGTAAAGTATGGAATGAGTTTTAAATTTTAAATTTCATCTCAATGAACTTTCATTTGAGTTGAACTGGCGCAGTACACGAGGACAAGCCATAAAGTGAAGGATAGAGGTGATGTGCAAGAGCTGGTGAGATAGCAGGGAAGAAGGACCTACTACCTTGCCGTTGGGTTGGATTACATGGATGCGAGAAATTAGACATTGGCCCTTAAATGTGGAAAAGTCAACATTTACAATAGAGTTGCAATTCCCAATGGAAACCCACATTTGAGTTCAACTCTAAAATAGAAAATAAATGGAAAATGACATTTTCGTCCATGTTTATTTAATTTTAGAAATTTTAGTTTGTATTTTTAATATGATACCAATTAAGTTTAAATAATTAATTTTGTTAAATTAATGATAAAAAATTTAACTTGCATTGCATATGAGTAATATTTCAGACATCTTACTCCACTTGAATATCTATATAAATACATACTTGCCTTTATACGTAATCAATAAAGAAAATTAAGAAGTTTAAATGTCAAATTGAATATATTAAATTGTGAAGATGGGCTTAAATAGACATTTAGGTAGACTAAAATATTTGAAATGTCACTCATGTGCGAAGCACGTGCTTCCAATTTAGATTTTTGTCAACAATTTAAACAATACTAATTATTTAAACATAATTATTATTATATAAAAAGTACATGACCAAAACAACCAAAGAAATATAGAACCAAAGTGAAAATTTTGTAACTGTACATATACCAAAAGTATCATTTGGCCAGAATAAATTGCAACTAATGTAACTTTAATATAAAAAATTGCCTTGAACTGCAACCAACATTGGGGTTGCTCTAAGAGCTAAGAAGAGTACATCTGTATATGAACAGAAGTAATTTACAAAAAAATGGCATGGGTTTGTATGTAAATTTGCATAAAGCATCTTACAACTGTAACACACTTGGAAGCCGCATGCAAAGCTAATCTATCATAGCATGCCAGCCATCACTGGCAATGCTTACGTAACTTATCACATCTATGTCTTCACCAAACAGTCATTTTTAACTGGGGGGAAGTAATCAATAACAAAACAAAGTTTGCAAATGGTAAAGTATGGAATGAGTTTTACTAATAACAGTCAAAATTTACCAAAATCAACAACCCATTGGCCAATGGCCATACTGCTCATATATAGAGTGAATGCAAGAAGAACCTCCCAGCACCCAGGGTGGTATTCACACTCATGAAAGCATTTGGTATCCAAGCACAAGTCCTTCCTTGATCCCTATATCTTGTGCAGTCCATACGGGTAATGTTGTCAAAGGCCAAGTTGGTCTGCACTAGAAGGAAGTCTTTTGTTAGGGACACTGTGTTTGGAAGTTCAACTAGTTGTTATGAATTAATATTGTTGCTCGTGTGTTTTCTATTATATATGTAGGGGCAGATCTCTAGTATTTTATTTTTGACACAAATTTTTAATAGGATATACTTCATATACGATTTCAACGATTTGAACTGTCTATTTTTTAGATCTCCATTAAAAAATCATCTTTGTAAAAAATTAGGTAAATCAGAATTCATTTACCTGTAAAAATTAAATGATCAACAAAATAAACATTTAAAATGTTGACCATTTAATCTAATATGGTAAATGGTCTCCAATTTTCTTAATTTTTTGGAAGAATGATTCCTTAATGAAGATCTATCCTATATGAAGTAGACCCCATTAAAAACTTATGTCAAAAATAAAATATCATAATCTTTCGCCATATATATATATATGTAACAATAATTAAGTTTTTTTTGTCCAACCACGTTATATACTTTGGCCCAAGAACGTTGTCAACTCCATTGAGAAAAAAAACTAAAGATTGAGAGATGCAGTTAAAGTAATGTTGATTGGTCCAACATTTGTACGAGCCCTCAAGCCTAAGCAGGAGGGGGGCCTTAATTGATGAAATGAAGTGAGGACCTATCACTTTAAACTTCAATCAATGCACTCAACATCCACAATTATTTTTTTTTTTTTTTCAGGATTTACCAATTTTGCCTTGCCAAACACAACTGGCCGGTATAAGCTTTTGCCCCCATCTCATACTATCATATTCATTTTATAATAAAAAAAAATTGGCACCAGTAGATTGTTTCAAGTCACATACAAAAATAGCACCACCACCAAACACAAAACAACTCAAACACACAAAAGTTATAAAAAAAAAAAAAAGGAATAATTAGTCTGGACATAATTGTTATCGTTTTTTTACGGGTGTGTTTTTGCATACTTTATATAGCGGTTGGTTAAACATGGATAATTGGTAAAACAAAGTAAATGGTGAATTTGGTGTATTAATATTTTTCTCTTATTTTCGACATGATATTTGGGTTCAACTTGGGAGGAGAATTGTGCTTTAACTACCATGAGGGTACCCCATTAAGAAAGCTAATTAAGCAATATAATCATTTTCAGATAAGTAAGATGTCTAGTCAATGACTCAATCAGATGCATCCAAATATTTTATATATATTGAAGGGAAAATTTAAACAAAGTACTCGAATTATATCCTTATTTTCAATTAAGGATTCCGTTTTCACTTTACTTCAATTAAGTAATATTATTTTTTAAGTGTTTCAATCAAAGATATTCCGTTAACTCCGTCAAATTTTTCTGTTAAAAATTAATCACGTGACCAGTTTGCAGGGGTATTTATGTCTTTTTTGTGCATTTAAAAACTAATTATAAAACTAAAAAATAATTAAACGATTACAAAAGGCAGGGGCATTTATGATTTTCTCTCTTTCTTCTCTTTCTCTCTTCTCTCCCACAAACACCTCTGTCGACCCCCTCACCACCAGCCCAGCCCTCCGAACAGTTGTCCAGCGATCCAAAGGCCACTGACATGCTTCTCTCAGGCCAGCCGACCATGTCCATCTCCCCTCTGTGCAACCCGGCCAATCGCCCACAGCCATGAAAACCCTTCGGAAAGCCCAACCCCACCGCTGCTTCTTTCTCCGATTCCAGCCACGTACTTCCGGCCTTCGATCGACCCAAATTTTGGTGGGTTTTTCTCCCCTTATCTTGGGCTTTAATCCCCCCTATGAAATTGTTGTTTAATTTTGAGTATTTGAGAAATTAAGATTTGGGGGGGCCTCCCTTTGAATGGTAGCTATGGGAAGTGTTCTTGGATGATTTTTGGATAATTTCCACCCTAGGAACGTCTAATTGTTTATTCTAATTAGAAATTTCAAGAAATTTTGAGGATTGATGATTTTTGGGTAGAGAGAGAGAGAAAGAGAGAGAGAGAAAGAGAGAGAGAGAGAGAGAGAGAGAGAGAGAGAGAGAGAGAGAGAGAGAGAGAGAGAGATGGGCAGCACCAGTGGAGGGGGGAGTCGCTGACCGTGGTTGGGTAGTCGTCGGTGGCTGTGGGGGTGAGGGTCAGTGGTGGCTAGGTTTCAACTCCTAGCCTTTTTAAAAAAATTATTTATTTATTATAATTATTTTAGTTTTATTTTTTATAATTATTTTAGTTTTGTTTTTTATAATTATTTTAGTTTTGTTTTTTGTAATTAATTTTTAGATTAAATGACGATTTTAGCTCTAAAAATTCTTCACATACTTTTCAAATGATTTTTTTTTTTCTGAAATTGTAACAGAATTAACTGAAATCCTTAATTGAAATATTTGAAAAATAATAATTTTTGATTGAAGTAAAGTGAAAACGAGATTCTCAACTAAAAGTAGGAGTACAGTTGGAGTTCTTTTACTAAAATTTTCCCTACATTGAACTTATTAATTTAAACTATATTATATGATTAGTGGTCAAAAAAATAAAACTATATTACATGATTTTCTTCAAAAACTATATATATTACGCGATGGGCTACTGTGGCCTCTTTCTACTTCTAGCACAAGCGAGCTGAGCTATGCTAGTTTTGCTTGGTTTCCTTTTTCAACTTTAGATATTATGTCGTTAGTTTTTGTTATGGACTTTAGGGACCAATTTGATGTTTGAGTGAAAGTAGAGGGACTATTGGTGATAGAAAGCTTATAAAAACATACATTAATAGACTAACATGCAATTAACATACCTTCCCTCTGCTGGCCTCAAATGGAGAGTTGGGAATGGAGAGCAAATTCTTTTATGGTTGGACAATTGGCTTGGTATTGGTGCTTTAAATCAGTTCTCTATTATTGATCTTAATAAGGAGATGTTGCACCTCAATGTGTGTGATTTTGTGGATGATGAAGGCTGGGATGTAGATTGTTTACATGAGTGTCTTCATGTTGATATTATTCAAAGGATTCTTTGTGTTCAAGTTAGGGCTGTGGGTAGTGGTGAGGATAAATGTATATGGAATTTCACTTCTAATGGCTCTTTCTCTTTGTAAACTGCTTATTTGTCTTTTTTTTTTATAATGATGTTGCTCACTGGGATTGGTCTATCTTTTATATGGAAACTTTCTCTCCCTCTTAAATTAAAGACTTTTCTTTGGACTGCTTGTCATGGCAAGCTCATGACTAATGTCCAGAGAGTTAAAAGAAGATTTTCTTCCAACCCTTTTTGTCATAGATGTGATGGCCATGAGGAGTCTCTGGACCATCTTTTCCGAGATTGCTGCTCTTCTCAAGCCATTTGGAGTGCTTTGGATGGTCTTGTTGGTATCCTTGTGGCTTTGGATGGTCACTTTGTGTTTGGGTAGCTAGTAATCTTAAATATGGTTCTCTCAAAAATAGTATTTCTTGGCATTTGCTCTTTGTATCTTCTCTTTGGATGATTTGGAAATGGAGGTGCAATATGATTTTTTATGTCAATTTTGTGATGCCTATTCAGCCTCAAGTGTTGATTTTTCATTTTGCTAAGGATTGGTTTTCTGCTAATATGGACTGTGGGGTTAAGCATGCTCGTCAAGTTGCTTATTTGTCTTGGAAGCATCCTGCTGGTGGTATTTTGAAACTTAACACAGATAGTTGCAAGAGTGTTGACCTTGGTCTGATTGGTGCTGGTGGTTTGATAAGACTCGACTGGTAATTGGATTAAGGGTTTCTCAATCAATTTGGGTGTTGGGCCAATGTTGGAAGCTGAACTTTGGGGCTTTTATATATTGGGGTCTTAATCTTGCTATTCATCTTCATTGTGCAGCTTTAGACGTGGAGTGTGATTCAGCGCTTGTGGTGACGTTGGTTTCTAATCATGTTGTTCCAACCCATTCGTTCTTTAATTTGATCAATAGTTGCAAGGTGCTGCTTGGGAATTTTAGAAGGGCTGTAATGATAGGACAGTCCCCGAATTCCACCCTGAACCTCGGAGAGTTCCTGTGAGAATCCAAAATCAAGGAAAATCATACCAAAAATTCGGCAGAACCTCTCCTAGAAATGGACTAATCTAAAATTTATTAATCTGTAAAAACACTTCTAAAAATATCAGCCACCTCTATCACAACCAAAAAAAAATCTCAGACCCAAACAACACCACAAAAACGTAAGGTTCCAGTATGGTTTTCAGAGCCACTACTTCTACTACAACAAATTTTACAGTTAAAGTAAAAAGGAATTTAGTTAATTTTGCAGGAATTGAAAATCACCTCGAACCCAAATATTTCGTCTTCTGTTTAATTCTTTGATTGCATGTTGTTCGATTTCTGGGTTAATCCATCTCAGACCCATACAAGACAGTCGTTCGGCCTCAGGTTAAGAAAAATAATTTATTTTCATTTGTTTTGTTTAGGTTTGATTTATGAACCTCTATTTGATTTTTGTTTGATATTTTACTGGTGTTTTGTCATTGTCTACATCTTGGGTTTTCTCTTTGTTTGCAAGTTGTATTTGGATTTTTCTTTGGGTCGGCATCCTTCTGTACAAAAAGGTAGTGTTTTGTTTTAATTCTTCATGTCATTTAAGTGTTCTCAGTTTTGGTTAATTTATAGTTTAATTTATTCTTGCTTTCAATTTTTGTTTATGATTTTCACCTTATGGACTCCTCTCTTTGTAGAAAAGCCTCGTTCTCTTTTCTGGTAGTAGTTGTGGTAATGTGAATTGGGTATTATTGCTACAATTTGGGTGTTGATTTCCTAGTAGTGTTGTGATAATGGGTATCATTACAACCATGTGTAAATAGGTTTGGCAGAAACTTTAGCATTGTAATATATATACTCTTGAGAAATGGGTGAATAGGGAGGAAGAATTGTTTAATTTGTTCTTTACTTTGCAATCTGTCTAAGTAGCTACTTTGAGTGTATCTTGATTATCTAAGTTTAAGTGGATTTACAGATGAGACAATTCTTTTCATTTTCTCTATATATATAAAAAAAACAATGGAAAAGGTGGTATCATGCTCTTTGCATTGTGTTAGGGAATTCTCCTCTCTCAATGTTGTGGCTTTACCTTTTTTTGTTAAGTCAATGAATCTATGAAGATCTATGAAAAAAATCTAAACCTTGAGAGTGCTTTTAAAAAGTATAAAATAAGTTAATTATTAAAATTTCTTTCATTTCTATTATCATAAAAGAGACTACTTGATGACTGTTGTAGAGGCTTTGAATGAAATAGTATGTGGTCTTAATGAATGAGTCTATTGGTCAGGAGATATATTCTCCTCTCTCCTATTAGCCTTCTTTCAAAGGTGAAATTTGTAAATTACATTTAAAAAACAGAGATTTCTGAATACATCTAATTAATTTTGTTAACTGCTCATTAATGGGTGATATTTCTATAAAGGAGATATATGTTCCATACACATTTTTTCTTTTGAGCAGCACATATTTTCCAAGATCATTTGAAATTGTGTATTTGTGTTGTATGATATTTGAGAATTTTTTTAGTACAATACTTGTATGTATTATTGAACCATTTCATTTTGTGTTCCTCTTCATTTTGTATTTGAGATTATCAAATCATTTTACTTCAGTTGTGGTTCTTTTCTTCTTTCCTTTTTCAAATTAGTGATTGAAGACTCAAAGGCCTACATCACCCTAGCTTGGAAATTCAATCAACTATTGAGATGTTTGTTCTTAAGTGTAGTTTTTTTGTTTTTTGCTTTTTGAATTTCATTATTATGGATAAGTTGACATTTGGATATTTTGAGAGAGATGTTCAAGTTCTTTTTATGTTGATGGATAAACTATGTAATCTAGATATTTGCAATTGAATGTGTTACATTTCTATGAGTAATAAAATGTTATCAGAAATTGTATGAAGTAAGCTTTAGTGACTAGAGTTCCAATGGATTTAGTGATGAACTAAAGGGTTTTGGTAACCAAGATTTAGGGCTTTTAGGGATGAAAAAATTGGTCACTAAAACTACTATTTTTAGTGATGGATGGTTTTGGTCACTAAATGATAGGAGTTTAGTGATGAGATTTTACTAGTTGGTCACTAAAGCTTATGCATTTAGTGACCAAAATCTTCATCACTAAACCTTCATAGTTTTAGTGCTGAACATGGTTTAGTGATGAAATTTTACTCATTGGTCACTAAAGGGATTTTGTCACGGGGTTCTAGTGACGGCCCAATGACGAACATTTTTTCGTCACTAAATGGTTTTAGTGATGAATAAAGGACTTTTAGTGACCAAATTACTCCATCACTAAAGCCCAAATTTGTTGCAGTAATCTTTTGATGAGGCGTGCAACCCACTCTACCAAGGGTGTCAAGTCTTGTTTGGAAGTATTCATCATGGCGGCAAACATCTTCAAGCATCCAATTGAATAGGGGTTGGTGCATGCGGTATCCCCTCTGGAACGTCACTGTGTCCTCGATTGGTGCTAGAATGATGTAGCTATCCATGAGACGTTTGTGGGCATCTTCCCGATTCCAGTGTGTGTAACAACGATTTGAAGATGTACCACCATGTCTTGGATGTCCGGCAATGACATTATGACCCATCGAAATGATCAATTGCCTCACCCTCTCTCTCTCTCTCTCTCTCTCTCTCTCTCTCTCTCTCATTCTCTTCCCTATCCCATAAACTATCAGAGTACGAAGACAAGGAGGAGGATGAATACACGTACAAAGGATTCATCTTTGTGTTAATGGACTGAAATATTATCCTGAAAATAGAGTGAATGTCACTTGGTAAATAGAGTAGTATTTATAAATAAGCCGCAAGCATTCGAGACAAGGATTGAATGGTCCGGCTTTATTTGTTTTATGATGGTGTAGTCTTGTCATATGCAAACATCATGGTATCATGCATTCGTCTTATCAATCTTTGTATGAATAAATGTAATATGCGTTTGTCTTATCAAACAGTGTCATGCATTCGTCTTATCAATCGTCTTCAAATAACAAGAAATACGTGAAATACAAACTTGAAATATGTAAAATACAAACCGAGTTCATGGATACTTAAAATGCAAACATATTCCTAAGTCGATACATAACATTAAAGAGCAAACATAATTCAGAGTCAAATTCTAATTGTTTGGGGGATACCCCGGGTTTGACTGATTAAAGTTGGAAAGATCTAGGTATTATCCATATGGAGTGTACTCTGAGCTTTGGTTAGTACACATTTGCCTTATTGCTATGACTTCAGCTTGTTTTTGCTCCCAATACATCCGTTGGGCCTTATTCATCCTGGAGAGGTCTTGGCCCATAATATTATGTTTCTCCCATTCTAGCTGCCTAGCGATCCTCATCCTCTTTCTTGCTTCCTTTGCCGCTTCTCTTTCACTCTTTGCAGTCTTTCTGTTAATTCTTATTTGTATAGGTCCACTTGCATTTTCATTAAAATCATGCACTTCCTCAACCATTTGAGCTTGGACGGGCTCAGCGGCCTTCGCCCGCTTAGAATGGTTTCTTCCTGGTGGCCTTGGCCGCAAGAGACCGATTGGTTGAAATGGTAGTGGGTTTTCGTCATGGTCAATTCAGATGGTCGGACATACATTATTGTCACTCTCGGGAGTGTCAAAATTGTCGGAGGCGGGGGTCTTTGGCTCACTCAACCGGGCTGGGGTATTCGCCGCGACATACTTTGTATTTTCCTTTAATAGGTCCCAAACATGTAAGAAACCAAACTTGGATCCAGTCTTGCTTTCAAAACTCCCAAGTGCGTCCGCAAACTACAACAATAAAATTAAATAAATTGCCTTGATAAATAAACAATTGTAAAATAATTAAATTAAATTAAATACCATACCAATAATAAATAAATGAAAACTTACAATGCTGGCATCATTTCCACCACTTGCACGCATTCACTCTACCTCCAACAACGAAGCATAAAACTTGGTGCAATCCCATGCTATATCAACCCATCGTGATTTGGTGCCACCAATCAAACGCACGGTTTCACCCCCCAAGTTACGCTTGAAGATTGTGTAAATCACTCCAAAGCACTTGTTTTCTTATATTTGCTCTCAGACAACCGTCAGGAGACTTCTCTAGCCAAGGCTTCATTAAGGCTTGATCTTCACCTTGTGCCCAAGAACATCTTCTAGGAGCCATGATAAAGAATTTTTTTTTTTTTTTTTTTTTTTTTTT
>QANW01010754.1:389383-417168 GCA_003254865.1 Dryas drummondii | reverse complement strand
CCTAAAATGCTGTTGTCCAACAATAACAATGCTATGGAATACAACTTCTTTTTTTTTGGCCACATGGAATACAACTTTCTTTTTATCTACTTAGGTGGCATTCTCATATGCTGATGTGGAGCAGTGGGAACCCCATTGGATTGAATGGATGGCCATAAAGGCAGAGAAGAGCACAATTCCTAAATTAAGATCATGAAACTAATTAACTAAGTTTTCTATACTTTCATATTATATGAATTTTGTAGTGAAAACAGAGTGTACTAGTGTAAAAGCCAACACCTTGACCTGACATCCTATTTTGGTTTGAAGTGGTTTGCTCTATGCTAACGAATAAATGACAATGTAAAAGACTCATCTCATCAGTTGTAGTATTAGCAGTTTTTGTGTATTCCTACAGAGTGCTTCGATAAGTTTTGGATATATATGTTTGTCCCATCTGCGGAGTGTTATATTGTTTGAGGGAGTACAATATAAAACAATGTTTCTTAAGGAACAGCGCGATGCTGCATGTTGGTGTGCGTCCAGTTTAATTAGAAGAGCTAAAACCATATACATCCCAACACATTTGCTTCACTTCCAAATAAATTACACAGCAAGGATCATTCAATAAAGGTGCGGAAAGATTAAGCCACAACCCATAGTAATATGAGTTTACAAGATATATGAACATGTGGTCCCTAGCTATTATCACACAATGGAAAAATGAACGTGTGTCATGCACACAATTGTGGAGGCAATACAGACACAGACCATCAGACTAAAATTCTTCAGCAAGCCATCGAATAATGTTTTGGAGAGAGTCATTACACTGAAAAAAGAATTAAAAAAAAAAAACCAAGAGAAATTAGGAGACAAAAGTGCAATTTTAAATAGAACTTGGATCTATATATAAAGCAATATATTTCTTAATTGGGATTTCAATTGGGGATTTCAATTGGGGATATAATTATGCGAGCATAGGTCACAACACTTGTCCTAACACAAAATAGTGTCATAAAACAAGAAAGAAAAGGCTAAGCAGTCTATAACAAATAAAATGACCCCTTGTGCATCTGATTTTAGCTATCCTCTCTTTGGGGTGGACTTGCATCGTCGATTATATTTCCTACCTTTATTGGCCATTATATTTGATAAATGTTGGTATGATGTTTTTTTAGTCCTGTTAATTGTACTTTCAAATTTGCTTGCAGATGCATTCAAATTTGCTTGTAGATGCATTCAAGTACCTATTATGTGATTCTTTGAATTTGAATGGACAAACAAAAAATTTAAGAGTCTTACCGGCCAAATCTTTCTCCTTGGACAAGCTATTCTCTCATTTTCTGGTACTTCTTTCTTGGTTTTTTTAGTTTTGTTTGCCGCAATTTCAGTTGATTTGATAAATGTCAGTATGTGTGTTGTTGTATATATTATGTAGAATATATTTAGTTTAATTATTTTTTTTTACTTACCCAATTTGACAGTGGCTCATTGTTATATAACTTGCAAGCACTGTCAGATTCACTGCTCTCATTTAAAATCTGTGGATGAAATAATTTAATTAATAATTTTTTTATTTTTATTTTTTATAACTTTTAGGAGATGGAGATGCAAGCATATGGTGAGAAAAATGAAAGTAGATTCATATGCATGAGTAATGATGGGAATTATTTGAAAGGATATGTGATATTACCTTTAATTATTTGAAATGATATTACCTTTAATTGTTTTTGCTTTTTAATTATTTGAAAGGATATGTGAAAAATGAAAGTCAGATTCATTGTTTTTGCTTGTTTTTTGTTCAGGAATTGTAGATAGAAGTTTTTGCAGTTTGTGTTTGGCTACGTTTTTGAATTGGTTAGTTTTTCCTCTAAATTACAGTCATAATCTGATATTTTTTTTTTACATTTGAATTGTTTTATTGTTTTATATTTTGGTACTTCTGCTAATTGGTGTTGGTATTGGGGCTTTTCAGTGTGTGCAACCCTTTGTTACTACTTGACAGTAACTTTCATCTGGTAATGTGTGTTTGCTTTGTTGTAGGTGTTATGGCTACTGAGATTCTAGGGAACATCTGCTATGGGGGAGAGACATTGGTTATTCCACTTTGTGACAGTTGGACCTTTTTGAACTTTAGTAATGTTATATGCCTTAGGATTCCGTCCGTTAAGTTAGGTTCCTTTTGTCTTAGGTATACGATTGGAAAACACCACTCATGCTACTGGGAGAATGATTCAGACTATAGGTCCATGTTGGTGTTGCTTAGGTTGGAAAATTGTCCTTATGTTGATATTTTTGTTGCTGAGGTTGGGTTGGGTAGTAAAGATACTTTATTGTCGAGAGCAGTAAGGCATCCGTTGCAACATCGATGGAGAGTGAGGAGTTCTTGGGATGCTATTAACCTAAGAAACGAAGGTTGTATATGTCTAAGGCTTGGGAGAATTATATTGAATGTGTAGGTCAACAATTTGAAGGAGGTGTGGTTGAATTTAGGGAGAAGTTGGTGATGTATGCGATCGAGAAGAGTTTTAGTTTGTGTATGTTAAAAATGAGAAGACTCATGTCATCGCTCATTGTTTCCATAAGGTTGATCAAGGTTGTGGTTGGTCTGTAAGGGCTTACTTGTGCAGGGTGAATGAATATTTCTATATTAGAGAGTTGAATAACACTGATAATCGAAATTGATGGAGTCTCATGTTGTCAAAATTATTTTGGTCTACACGTTGAAGTCCGAGCCAGCGAAGAGGCCGGTTCAGATTGTTAAGGATATTCATGAGAAGTATGGGTTGTCTATTTCATATCGTCTAGCTTGGTATGGGAAAGAGTTGGCCAAATATGTGATTTATGGCGATGATGAGAGTTTATGTTAGATGATTTTCAAAATCATTAAAAGTTGCACCTCTTCATAATAGACACAATTCTACAGGCTAGAATTAAATCTTTTAATTGATAAAAGTTCATTCAAAAGTCATATCTCAAATGAAAAGGCATGTATGAAGGGGTATGGTGACTTCTGGAAAAGTCACATACATCTGCAGCATCTCTATATAAAGAGATGACATATGGGCAGAGAAAACAACGAAATTCTTTCTATTATCTTCCATCTTTCATATATATAAAAAGCTTTCACATTTCAATTTTCTAGAGCATTGAAGTGTCTATCTCTTGAGTGTTCTTGTTCAAGTTCTTGAAGTTGTTTGGGGTAGATCTTCGTTGGTGCAAGACGCAGGCTACTAAATCAGTTTTTGAGACTTCATTGTATCCACAAGGCTTAATTGCAATCCCCTTGCACACTCTGTTGTGGGAGCAATTAAAGTCTGAAAGAAAGCGTATTTACATACATGCCTTGAAGCCGAGTTCGAGATCGTTTGTGACGGTTACTGTGTTTCTTTATATTTGTGTTACTGGAGTTATTGAAGAGCCATTCACCACCATTTGTTCTAACAATTTTCACACTTTAATTACTTTGAAATGGCATCTTCATTTTTCTGCAAAATTTGTCAAACTTGATCGATTCAAGGGCACCAATTTTCGTCGTTGGCAAAAGAAGATTCATTTTCTTTTGACAAGTCTTCATGTGGTTTATGTGCTTACTACATCAAGACCTGCAGAACCAAAAGAAGATGTGAATGAGGAACTGGATACACAAAGGAGGAGGATCAAATGGGACAACGATGATTATATATGCAAGGGGCATATTTGCAACGCTATGTCTGATGCTTTGTTCGATATTTACCAAGAATATGAAATTGCAAAAGCAATTTGGGATGCGCTAGAGGCCAAGTATACATCTGAAGATGCTACAAGTAAGAAATTTCTAGTATCCAAAATTTTCAATTATAAGATGATTGATACTAGGCCCATTATCGAACAATTCCATGAATTAACACACATGCTAACCCAATTTTCTCATCATACAATGAATATGGATGAGACCGTGGTTGTGTCTGCTATTATAGACAAGCTTCCTCCTTCCTGGAAGGAAATTAAGAAAGACCTCAAGCATAAAACTTAGGATATTACGCTTGAGCAACTTGGACAACACCTTCGCATTGAAGAAGAATGTAAAACTCGCGATAAGGTGGATGAGGATATATGGTACATCCTCTAAGGTCCATATGGTTGAGAAAGACTCTCACCAAGGGAAGAAATGAAAAAGTAACAACCACAAAAAGGTGACCTCCAAGTCAAACAAGAAAAAGAAAGGATCATGCTTTCACTGTGACAAACCAGGACATTATAAAAATGAATGTCGTCTACTCAAGAATAAACAAACAGGAGACAACAAGTTTGTGGCTATGATATCCGAAGTTAATTCTATTAATGATGACAAAACATGGTGGATAGATTCGGGTGCAACCAAACATGTTTGCAAGGATCATAGCTTTTTCAAGACATATGAAGAAAGCAAGGAAAATGATGTTCTTTATATGGGTAATACATCAACCGCCACAGTCAAAGGCAAGGGCACTGTTGAATTGGAGTTCACTTCTGGAAAAATTCTAACCCTTACAAATGTTCACCATATTCCTGAAATAAGGAAAAATTTAATTTTAGGTGGTCAACTCAATAAGAATGGATTCAAACTTGTTTTCGAATCTAACAAATTTATTTTGACCAAGGGTGGGATTTTTGTAAGGAAGGGTTATTATTGTAATGGCATGTTTATGACGAATATTAATAAAAGTGTTACTTTTGCTTATATTGTTGAGTCATTATCACTTTGGCATAATAGATTGGGTCATGTGAATTTACGAAAGATAAATGATATGATTCATCTTAATTTAATTCCTAAGCACATAAATGATATGAATGATTCTTGCACTACCTGTTCACACACAAAAATTGTATGAAAACCTTTTCCCAAGATTGAAAAATCTTCAACTATTTTACAATTAATACATAACAATGTATGCGATTTACATGGCACACCCACTATGGGTGGTAAGAAATATTTTGCTACTTTTATTGATGATTTTTCTAGATTCTGTTATGTTTATCTTATGACTTCAAAAGATGAAGTATTAAATAAGTTCAAGATCTTCAAAACTGAAGTGGAGAACTTATGTGAAACCAAAATTAAGTATATCAGGACAGATAGAGGAGGGGAGTACCAATTCCCATCTTTTTGTGAAGTAGGTATAGTCCATGAAACTTCCATTGCCTACACACCTCAACAAAATGGGGTGGCCGAAAGAAAAAATCGGACCCTAATGGAAATGGTAAACGCCATGCTCTTAAATACAAGTCTAAGTAAAGGCTATTGGGGTGAAGCTTTATTAACAGCTTGTCACATACAAAGTCGGGTACCTAATAAAAGGTCAAAGATTACCCCATATGAATTGTGGTTCAAAAGGAAACCAAATTTGGGTTATCTTAAAATTTGGGGCTGTAGAGCCATTGTAAGGTTACCACAACCAAAGATAACCAAGTTAGGTCCAAGGGCCATTGAGTGCATTTTCTTGGGCTATGCAGAGCATAGCAAGGGTTATCGATTGTTAGTTATAGAATCAAATAATTCTATAAATGTTAGTACCATTATAGAATCAAGAGATGTCATTTTTTATGAATCTAGATTTAAGTCGATTTCTAAAGATTCTCATGAAATGGTACCTTTTGAAAAAAAAGTGGACACACCACTTGAAAATCAAACGGATGCACCACTTGAAGAAAGAGTGGAAGCACCTCTTGGGAAAAGACGAATTGAAAATTCAAACTTTTCTCAAGGAAATACTTTTTCAAGTCAAAATGGTGAACTTAGAAGAAGTAAAAGGAAAAAGATTGATAAATCTTTTGGACATGATTTTGTTGTGTATCTTGTTGATTGAACAAGGGATACAATCAGTCGACAAACTATGGTTACACCAAGTCTAGAGCCCGACCCTCTTACCTATGAACAGGCAATGAAATCACAAGATGTGGCTTTTTGGAAAGAAGCTATTAATGATGAGATGGATTCTATCATGAGCAACCAAACTTGGAAATTGGTTGACTTGCCTCTCGGTTCTAAACCTATAGGGTGCAAATGGATTTTTAAAAAGAAGATGAAGGTCGATGGCACAATCGAAAAATTTAAGGCAAGGTTAGTAGCTCAGGGATTTACTCAAAAAGAGGGTATTGACTACTTTGACACATATGCACCAGTTGCAAGAACGTCAACTATTAGGATACTCATTACCTTGGCATCTATTAATTTATAAATGGGAGATCCATCAAATGGATGTAAAGACCGCATTTTTAAATGGCGATCTAGATGAGAAAATTTACATGCACTAACCAAAAGGGTTTGTTATGCCTGGTCAAGAGCATAAGGTATGAAATTAGTCAAATCATTGTATGGCTTGAAACAAGCACCCAAACAGTGGCATGATAAATTTGATCAAGTCATAATTGCCAATGGGTTCAAGGTCCATCAATCGGACAAGTGTGTTTACAGTAGATTTAATAAAAATGTGGGTGTTATTATATGCTTGTACGTAGATGACATGCTCATTTTTGGAACTAATCTAGAAATTGTAAATGAAACAAAGGCTCTATTCTCTTCAAACTTTGACATGAAAGATTTGGGAGTAACAGATGTGATTCTTGGTATAAGAATCAAGAAGTGTGGTAATTCTTTAGTATTAACTCAATCACATTATATTGAGAAAATATTAAAGAAATTTGGTTATTTTGATAGTAAACTAGTTTTTACACCATTTGACTCAAATGTCAAGTAAATTACTAATAAAGGAAGAACAATTGATCAACTTGAATACTCTAGGGTGATAGGGTGTTTAATGTATGCAATGACATGCACCAGGCTAGACATTGCATTTGCAGTTGGTAAACTTAGCATGTTTACATGTAATCCAAGCCAAGAACATTGGCATGCCATCTCAAGGGTTTTTAGATACTTAAAAGGTACCATGGATTATGGCATATGGTATCAAGGTTATCCTTTAGTTCTAGAAGGATATACAGATGCAAATTGGGTTGATCATGACGATCATAAGTCCACAAGTGGATGGATTTTCTTACTTGGCGTAGGCGCTATTTCTTGGGGATCTAAGAAACAATCATGTATCTCGGATTCAACAATGTCATCCGAGTTTGTGGCCTTAGCTTCATGCAGTAAAAAAGCCGAATGGTTAAGGGATTTGTTAGTAGAAATCCCAATATGGCCAAAGCCTAGGCCTCTAATTTCTATACATTGTGACAGTCAAGCAACTTTGTCACGTGCCTACTGCCAAGTTTATAATGGAAAGTCAAGACATATAGGTCTAAGACCTAATTATGTGAGGCAACTTACAACAAATGGAGTAATCACCATTGATTTTGTGAAATCATGCCAGAACTTGGCAGATCCATTAATAAAGGGTCTTGCAAGGGACTTGGTGTTGAAAACATCAAGACGGATGGGTCTTAAGTCCATTACTTAAATCATGAATGAGGGAAACTCAACTCAACGCTTGGAGAAATTTCAAGTTCTTGGGTTCAATGAGAAAAGTACTTCGTTTAGTGTGGTTGTTAGTACTATGCATATAAATATATCATCCCAAGGTTTATAGTGCTTAGTTTTCTGTAATGTATAGTTTAGGTTGAATTTTTCCTTAACAAGTATGGATAAGTGTGGAATTACAGAGACACTTCATACTTGCCTATGTGAGTGTAGAAGGTAGTGCCGCTTTCTATGAGATTAAATGACTTATCTCTAAAGCACTCATGAAGTGGATATAGACCCAAGGCCAATCCACAGGTCAGTTTTACAAACATATGAATGAAACCAAGATGTGAAAAAGAATGTGTGAGATACTTCCGGTTAGATAGAGGGAATAACAAGTTCAAAGCCAAGGCTACTTGTCATTTCTTCTAACTTTGAAGTATTTTCACTAAAACTAAGATTTTAAGTCCGAAAGACATCTTAGTCTAGGCATTCAATTTCCAAGAACATACTCAAGGAATTTTCAAAAACTGTTTTTTCAAATATATATATTATTTTCATATATAATTTTGAAAATGGTGGAGGATTGTTAGATGATTTTCAAAATCATAAAAAGTTGCACCTCTTCATAATAGACACAATTCTACAGGCTAGAATTAAATCTTTTAATTGATAAAAGTTCATTTAAAAGTCATGTCTCAAATGAAAAGGCATGTATGAAGGGGTATGGTGACTTCTGGAAAAGTCACATACATCTGCAGCATCTCTATATAAGGAGATGGCATATGGACAGAGAAAACAACTAAATTCTTTCTATTATCTTCCATCTTTCATATATATAAAAAGCTTTCACATTTCAATTTTCTAGAGCATTAAAGTGTGTATCTCTTGAGTGTTCTTGTTCAATTTCTTGAAGTTGTTTGGGGTAGATCTTCGTTGGTGCAAGACGTAGGCTACTATATCAGTTTTTGAGACTTCATTGTATCCACAAGGCTTAATTGCAATCCCCTTGAACACTCTGTTGTGGGAGCAATTAAAGTCTGAAAGAAAGCGTATTTACATACGTGCCTTGAAGCCGAGTTCGAGATCGTTTGTGACGGTTGCTGTGTTTCAAAGCTAGCATTAGGCCATTCATTACCAGTGCCACTGATGTGAAATCCGACGGTCATTATGGCTATAGAGTCGTAGTTTTGGCTTTGGGGTTGGGTGAAGATGCGTGGCGGAAAGTGAGCATAGATTTATTCCACTCGTTACGGTCATTGTTCATCCTATATGAGTCCATATTTGGTCGATCTCGAGTTGCTGAGCTAAAGCATTCGATTGAGTACTTTGAAGAACCTCTTCTTGCACCAAGGATTATTGGATGGACATACCGGAGATGAGATATGTTATTGCGACATGGTATGGTGTAGTGGTGACCTATGTATCTAGGTCGTTATGCTTAACATGTCTACCATTTAGCGTACACCTAGATATACTAGAGAGATCCGAGATTCGTGAGATTGGTATCGGTTTTGTCAATGATGATCATTTCGTACAGGTACACATTGAACTATATGGTTTGTTTTATTGGATATTTAAATTATCTTTAAGACTCATGTGTAATGCTATTTTAAGTGTACCGGATCACCTCATTCCACCTATTCCTATCGTGTGGACCTTGTATGCCACCGAAAATACAAAAATGTGGTATACTAGATACCAACATCACCTTGAGCAATTCAAAGAACTTGTATGCCATAATGATCTATCCACACAAGAACCTGTGTCTCTTGATAGTGATTGATTATGTTATGGACTTGATGCATTTATATTGACTTATGATGAGATTATTGTATTATTTAAAAATATATAAGTATGTGGATTTATCATGGCAAGTATTCTCATTTTTGTATATTTGGATATTTTTTTTGCATGAACCTAAATATTTCACATAAATAATGAGATAGTTCAATTATATAAATTAACCATAGTATTTGACATAAATAAAACTTTATCTAGTTACACAAACTACAAAAAATATCAACGCATAATCATTGGCGGGGACACCGTCTCGAACCACGTTGGTATGTCATAGTGTCCTGCAAGTGCGTCTCCTGTAAAATATGTTGCAAACTTTGAACCGACTGATAGAAGTGAGTAAGACGTGTGATAGCAACTTCTTCGCCCATGTCAATAATCGGCTGGGTAATCCGTAGCATCCTAGCCTCACGCTCCTAAAAGCCAAAATATGCGAACATTAACAGATGCATTCGGAGAATGAGAAAATTTATTGTGTAAATTTACGTACTCGATAGTATGCAATATCCGATGTGGCGTGTGGGTCAAATGCACCTTTGCGAGTAGAGTTGTGGACGATTGTATGTGATATAGAGGTGAACAATTGAGGTACCCTCTCACAGTATCTGATGGCCGCCTCACCGGTATACTGCGCGCTTCCTCATACAACACGTGATTCCCCTATGCCTCCCACATACCAGCTAAATAATTGTACATAGGTCTGTACAAGTGCGCATTCGAACCTCAAACCCCCTGAAAAACCGCACGTGGTGCAAGGGGGATCGTATGTACCCTCCCAAACTGCCTAAGTACTCTCTCGAGACAATAAGGCTCAACAACATCAAAACACATTATCATCTCTTTGAAGAATGCTATAGCTAGCAATGGGTGTGCTTGTCTTTGGAATTTGTATGATTCCCAAATAACTTGAAAAAAAAAAAATAAATAATAACATTATATAGTTGAAAACATTAACATAATAATATAATCCTAAATTTATAAAAGGAATTGTAAATTACAAATATACCTTGTCAGCCGACAAAACATCAAGTCATTGCCGTATTCTTTGCACTGCTTCAAGATCACTGCCACCATCCCGCCTTAGAGTCCAGCGGAGCGCATGAGGTGAATTCTCGGAATAATTCATATCATACGATGGACCGAAAATGGTGTGCATGTGCTCGTACACCCAAGCCTCTATCAGTGTCATATATTCGCCGATTTGCTTAACACCAGTTTGAGAGGCAAATCCAACCTGCCTAAACAACCATGCTAGGCATCCAGCGCTCCATGCATAATGGCTAACGGTGTCTAGATCAGTAAGCAGTTTGAGATATTGGACTTGTACCCTTGTGCCAGTCTTATCTACAAACAGGATACAACCCAATAAATACAACAGATACGCCCAGACTGCACATTGGATTTCATGCTCAGAGTCAGCATCAATGCCATCACTAAAGCATGTATGTAACCACTCTAATCGTACGTACTCACCACCAAAGTCCATCAATTGCTCTGATGTCTGATCCCCACTAACTCCTAAATATGCAGTTAGTAGATATTCAGAAGCAATGTTATCCTCGACAAGTGTACCAACCGGAATGCCTAAAATGTTGGCTACATCATCTAGTGTGATGGTCATCTCACCAAAAGGCAGGTGAAATGTTTTGGTCTCCGAATGCCACCTCTCAACAAAAGCGGACACTAACACTTTTATCAACCGTACGGTAAGAACACTGCACCAGTGATGTCAACCCAGAATTAATGACATATCCCTTCAACCGGTCATTATCTGTTCTGGCCCACAACTTCCACTCATGAATCTTGGTGGTTTTAAACATGCACCTCAAAGGCTCCCGTTCCTAATTGAAACATAACCAAAGAAATTCACTCATTATTACTGTAAGTTACACAAGTATATAATACCAACTGTTAAAGATCATACCTCGTTCCAAATGTCAGCAGCTACGTGAGTTCCATAACTCCTCAACAGGGACGTGTCAATGGGACCTTCGAGGAAAGGCTCAGCAAGGTCGTTGGGATTATCCTCAACCGAAACCTCAACTTGTACAGGAACTGTTTCACGACTAGCTCGTGCTTGTACTAGCCTTCTTCGCCCATAAGCTGTGGGTCGTGTTTTGTGCACATCATCGGCAACATCAGGGACTTCCCCTCTGGATGAAGATGCACCACGTCTGACTCTTCTTCTGTCCATCCTATATTTTCAAACAAGAAATTGAAAATTGTTTTAGCAAATATATGATTTTTTAAAAGCTTAAAAAAAAAAAAATCAACACAGGTGGTTCGGCAGTTGTCTGTCGAACCAAGTGGCAACTGTTCGGCAGATGGATGTCGAACCAAAATAGGGAAATCCGAAATTTTGCATTCGTTCGGTAGGGTACTGCCGAACCAATTCATTTCGTTCGACAGGTAACCACCAAACTAATATTCATTGTTCGGCAATCACCTATCGAACCAAAATAGGGAAATCCGATATTTTGTATTCGTTCGATAGGGCACTGCCGAACCAATTCATTTCGTTCGGTAACTGGCTGCCGAATGAAATGAATTCATTCGACTGACCAGTGCCGAGCAAGCTGCGAAATCAAAAAAAAAAAAAACCCCGAAAATGCTCCCTCCAAAACCCAAAATCCTCCCTACAAATCATCTCAAACAGACGAAAACGGTATTTAGGGATAGATTAACTAATTGAAATTAGATAAAAAAGTATTAAATTTACATTTTACATTTAAATAAACAAGATTTACATTTACAACTAATATATTCGGAAAAACTCACTTCTAGTGGCTGTGGTAGAGATAGGAGTGGCAGAAATTGAATGAGGCCACTGATGGAGTTCACGACGGCGATGACGGCGGTGATGAAGCCGAAGGTAGGTGTCGGCAATGGATGAAGAACCGGTTGGGTGTGTACTGGTTGGTTGTGAGGTGAGATGGAGTGGGATAAGGAGGGGGTGTAGTGTAGATATGTTTGTGGGGGTGTGTAATGTTTGGGTTGAGAGGGTGTGTAAGGAGAAATTTAGACATATTAGTGATATTAGGGTATTTTGGTCATAATAGGGGTGTGTCAAAAAGAAATTTTATATTTGAAAAATTAGTAAGTAGTGTGTAGGAGAAAAGTGTGTGCAAAGAAAAAATTAAGAGTGTGCAAATAGCAGCTCTCAAAAATTTATGCTTGCTATCTAAATTTGATTTCAAACAATCACAAAGTCTAGTTGCTTTCCTAGCCAAAAAATGAAAACAAAGAAGTAACATTCTAGTTGCTTTCCTAGCTATCACATATCAAAAAATGAAAACAAAAACTTCGTTTAATTAATTGCTTTCCCTCTTTGCTGCCCTAGCTATCACAAATAAAAAAAGATATCAAATATGCACATTCTTCTTACATTTTGAACCTAAGTTTAAGAAGGAACTCATATGGTAAAATCAAAATTTGGAGTTAGCTAAGAGTCCACTTGATCAAAGTCAGCAAAAACACTACAAGAAAAGCCACAATGACACCTAACCAATTATAGCAAAACAAGAATTGCACTAAATACAAATAAACCAGACCAGTCAAGAATAATTCCAATGAATGGTTTTTGCACACCACCCTTAAATTAATTACCTTGAATTTTCTTTTCTATTCCACCCTTCTCAACTCTACTTTCCGAAATGATTGTTGCATAGCAATAGTTTGAGGTTCTTGGTAGCAAAGATACGACAATGTCCTCTATAAATGGTCAACATCCGTTATAACCCACAGAAACTGGTCAGCAAACAATACAATAGGATGAGTGATGATGGAAACCAACGTTTAAAAAACTTAGACAAATACACAAAAAGTTAAGAGAAAAAAAAAACTGAAAAAAAAAAAACAAAAGAAGAATACCTTTCTTTTCTTTGTGCAGTGAGTGTATCTGTGGCGTTGAGCAATGATGGAGGTGGGTTTGGGGACTTTGGTTCTCAGGAGGAGGTGTTATCAGTGTTAGGCAGAGAGCTGGCAAGGGACTGAAGGGAGAGGTTAAGATATATATTTGAGTTTGGGTGTGGGTTTTTGAATTTTTGAGAGATGGAGCAGAGGGAAGGAGATCGAAATTTAGAGAACAGCAGAGTAAGAGAGGGGGCGAGGGTTTGTTCTGACTTCTGAAAGGAGATTTTGATATTAAAGGTGGAGAGGCAGAGAGGCAGAGATATATAGTGGAGGGGAGACTGTGGAGTAGAGCGTTCAGTGGTTAGGTCTGTTTCTAAACATCTAACTTGTGAGTGGTTTTTAATTGATGGGACATGGCTATACTGTACTTGTGATCACATGGTCATGGCAAACCAAGCAAGAAAGGAATCGTCCTTTCTTTTATTCGCTGCCAAAAGATAATTTAGAAGACCACGCGTTGCAAAGTGTGAAGACTGCCTAATGCCCAGTTCAAGTGCAAGACTTGCAACTTGTGGTGAAATGGGTTATTCCCAATGCATGGGTCAACTTGGTGTGGTTGCATTTTAGATTTCATCTCAATATGAACTTTCATTTGAGTTGAACTGGCGCAGTACACGAGGACAAGCCATGAAGTGAAGGATAGAGGTGATGTGCAAGAGCTGGTGAGATAGCAGGGAAGAGGGACCTACTACCTTGCCGTTGGGTTGGATACATGGATGTGAGAAATTAGACATTGGCACTTAAATGTGGAAAAGTCAACATTTACAATAGAGTTGCAATTCCTAATGAAAACCAAGGAATAAAATTTCGAGTTTCGAAGAAATTTCGATGGAAATTTCGACGGAAATTTCGAAGATTTTTAAATTTCGACAGAAATTAGATGGAAATGACGGAAATTGCTATCAAAATACGGAAATTTTGAATGAAACTTTTCTATATGTTTATTTAACATATTATCTACTAAATTGATAAAAAACATTGAAGAAATCAAATTATATAATAGGTTTCATGTGATATAAGGTGAATATAATGCGCGCTGAAATAAATACTGTTAAATAAAGTTAGTATAATGAATAAACAAAATTAGTATATTATTTATACGTTATAATTTAATTATACACTAAAATCTAAACTCTAATACTTTATATATTCATTATACCCTAATACTCTTTATACTCTATAATCTATACATTAAACCCTATATACTCTATATTTTTTAGGATATTAGGTTTTAAGCCCTTTAGGATACTTTTAATTATTTTTTTATATAGAAATGTATTAAAGTTTAAGATTTAAAATAACTAAAAGAAATCTCAAATTTTTTTTCTTCTTTCCAATTGCCCAAAGGCCCCAAACCCTCCCTCATTTTTTTTTTCTTCCTTTACTTTTTTTCCCCGTGTCTCTCTCTTCAGTCCTTTTTTTATTTTTTATCTTTCCTTCCTTTTTTCCCGTGTCTTTTACTTAGCCAAGCTTTGTCTTCACTAAATGTAATAACCCAAATTTTGGCTTATGGTAATTTTGTTACTTAAATTTTTCAAATTTGTTTTAAGGTTTGTTTAAAGGAATTATAAATTTCTTTAAATTTATTTTAACTAACTTAGATATTTGGTTGTGGTTCTAAAGCTTAGTTGTGTGGAAATGAATTTTAGAAAATGAAAATTCAAGAATTTGACTATTATTATTTTTTTCAGAATTAAATTATAAGAGTATGATTTTTCATAATTTTTTTGAAAGCAATTTGACTATTTTAAGGTTATAGGAAATTAGTACTCATCAATACGAGTTCGTAGAATTTTTCGGTGAATTATTTGGAGTCTCGAGCTATTTTTGGTGAATTTCTGAAGTTGGAGAAAATATAAAATATGAAAATTTCGATAAATTTCGAAAATTTTGGCGAAATTTTCCCAAAAAATTATCAAACATGTGTTTCGATTTCGACACCCCAAAAAAACAAAATTTTCGCCGAAAATTTCGAAATTTAATACCTTGATGGAAACCCACATTTGAGTTCAACTCTAAAATAGAAAATAAATGGAAAATGACATTTTCGTCCATGTTTATTTAATTTCAGAAATTTTAGTTTGTATTTTTAATATGATATCAATTAAGTTTAAATTAATGATAAAAAATTTAACGTGTATTGCATATGAGTAACATTTCAGACATCTTACTCTACTTGAATATCTATATAAGTACATACTCGCCTTTATACGCAATCAATAAAGAAAAATAAGAAGTTTAAACGTCAAATTGAATATATTAAATTGTGAAGATGAGCTTAAATAGATATTTAGGTAGACTAAAATATTTGAAATGTCACTCATGTGAGCAGCACGTGCTTCCACTTTAGATTTTTGTCAACAATTTAATTAAACGATGTTAATTATTTAAACATAATTGCTATTATATAAAAAGTACATAGCCAAAATAACCAAAGATAAAAATATAGAACGAAAGTGAAAATTTTGTAACTGTACATATACCAAAAGTGTCATTTGGCCAGAATAAATTGCAACTAATGTAACTTTAATATAAAAAATTGCCTTGAACCGCAACCGACACTGGGGTTGCTCTAAGAGCTAAGAAGAGTACATGAACAGAAGTAATTTACAAAAAAATGGCATGGGTTTGTATGTAAATTTGCGTAAAGCATCTTACAACTGTAACACACTTGGAAGCCGCATGCAAAGCTAATCTATCATAGCATGCCAGCCATCACTGGCAATGCTTACGTAGCTTATCACATCTATGTCTCACCAAACAGTCNAACAGTCATTTTTCACTGGGGGGAAGCAATCAATAACAAAACAAAGTTTGCAAATGGTAAAGTATGGAATGAGTTTTACTAATAACAGTCAAAATTTACCAAAATCAACAACCCATTGGCCAATGGCCATACTGCTCATATATAGAGTGAATGCAAGAAGAACCTCCCAGCACCCAGGGTGGTATTCACACTCATGAAAGCATTTGGTATCCAAGCACAAGTCCTTCCTTGATCCCTATATCTTGTGCAGTCCATACGGGTAATGTTGTCAAAGGCAAGTTGGTCTGCACTAGAAGGAAGTCTTTTGTTAGGGACACTGTGTTTGGAAGTTCAACTAGTTGTTATGAATTAATATTGTTGCTCATGTGTTTTCTATTATATATGTAGGGGCAGATCTCTGGTATTTTATTTTTGACACAAATTTTTAATAGGATACACTTTATACACGATTTCAACGATTTGAACTGTCTATTTTTTAGATCTCCATTAAAAAATTATCTTTGTAAAAAATTAGGTAAATCAGAATTCATTTACCTGTAAAAATTAAATGATCAACAAAATAAACATTTAAAATGTTGACCATTTAATCTTATATGGTAAATGATCTCCGATTTTCTTAATTTTTTGGAAGAATGATCTCTTAATGAAGATCTATCCTATATGAAGTAGACCTCATTAAAAACTTATTTAAAACTTATGTCAAAAATAAAATATCATGATCCTTCGCCATATATATATATGTAACAATAATTAAGTTTTTTTTGTCCAACCACGTTATATACTTTGGCCCAAGAACGTTGTCAACGTACTCCATTGAGAAAAAAAAACTAAAGATTGAGAGATGCAGTTAAAGTAATGTTGATTGGTCCAACATTTGTACGAGCCCTCAAGCCTAAGCAGGAGGGGGGCCTTAATTGATGAAATGAAGTGAGGACCTATCACTTTAAACTTCAATCAATGCACTCAACATCCACAATTATTTTTTTTTTTTTTTCAGGATTTACCAATTTTGCCTTGCCAAACACAACTGGTATAAGCTTTTGCCCCCATCTCATACTATCATATTCATTTTATAATAAAAAAAAATTGGCACCAGTAGATTGTTTCAAGTCACATACAAAAATAGCACCACCACCAAACACAAAACAACTCAAACACACAAAAGTTATAAAAAAAAAAAAAAGGAATAATTAGTCTGGACATAATTGTTATCGTTTTTTTACGGGTGTGTTTTTGCATACTTTATATAGCGGTTGGTTAAACATGGATAATTGGTAAAACAAAGTAAATGGTGAATTTGGTGTATTAATATTTTTCTCTTATTTTCGACATGATATTTGGGTTCAACTTGGGAGGAGAATTGTGCTTTAACTACCATGAGGGTACCCCATTAAGAAAGCTAATTAAGCAATATAATAATTTTCAGATAAGTAAGATGTCTAGTCAATGACTCAATCAGATGCATCCAAATATTTTATATGCATTGAAGGGAAAATTTAAACAAAGTACTCGAATTATATCCTTATTTTCAATTAAGGATTCCGTTTTCACTTTACTTTAATTAATTACTTTAATTAAGTACTATTATTTTTTAAGTGTTTCAATCAAGAATATTCCGTTAACTCCGTCAAATTTTTCTGTTAAAAATTAATCACGTGACCAGTTTGCAGGGGTATTTATGTCTTTTTTGTGCATTTAAAAACTAATTATAAAACTAAAAAATAATTAAACGATTACAAAAGGCAGGGGCATTTATGACTTTCTCTCTTTCTTCTCTTTCTCTCTTCTCTCCCGCAAACACCTCTGTCGACCCCCTCACCACCAGCCCAGCCCTCCGAACAGTTGTCCAGCGATCCAAAGGCCACTGACATGCTTCTCTCAGGCCAGCCGACCATGTCCATCTCCCCTCTGTGCAACCCGGCCAATCGCCCACAGCCATGAAAACCCTTCGGAAAGCCCAACCCCACCGCTGCTTCTTTCTCCGATTCCAGCCACGTACTTCCGGCCTTCGATCGACCCAAATTTTGGTGGGTTTTTCTCCCCTTATCTTGGGCTTTAATCCCCCCTATGAAATTGTTGTTTAATTTTGAGTATTTGAGAAATTAAGATTTGGGGGGGCCTCCCTTTGAATGGTAGCTATGGGAAGTGTTCTTGGATGATTTTTGGATAATTTCCACCCTAGGAACGTCTAATTGTTTATTCTAATTAGAAATTTCAAGAAATTTTGAGGATTGATGATTTTTGGGTATAGAGAGAGAGAGAGAGAGAGAGAGAGAGAGAGAGAGAGAGAGAGATGGGCAGCACCAGTGGAGGGGGGAGTCGCTGACCGTGGTTGGGTAGTCGCCGGTGGCTGTGGGGGTGAGGGTCAGTGGTGGCTAGGTTTCAACTCCTAGCCTTTTTAAAAAAAATATTTATTTATTATATTTATTTTAGTTTTATTTTTTATAATTATTTTAGTTTTGTTTTTTATAATTATTTTAGTTTTGTTTTTTGTAATTAATTTTTAGATTAAATGACGATTTTAGCTCTAAAAATTCTTCACATATTGTTTGTAATTAATCTTAAATATGGTTCTCCCAAAAATAGTATTTCTTGGCATTTGCTCTTTGTATCTTCTCTTTGGATGATTTGGAAATGGAGGTGCAATATGATTTTTTATGTCAATTTTGTGATGCCTATTCAGCCTCAAGTGTTGATTTTTCAATTTGCTAAGGATTGGTTTTCTGCTAATATGGTCTGTGGGGTTAAGCATGCTCGTCAAGTTGCTTATTTGTCTTGGAAGCATCTTGCTGGTGGTATTTTGAAACTTAACACAGATGGTTGCAGGAGTGTTGACCTTGGTCTGATTGGTGCTGGTGGTTTGATGAGACTCGACTGGTAATTGGATTAAGGGTTTCTCAATCAATTTGGGTGTTGGGCCAATGTTGGAAGCTGAACTTTGGGGCTTTTTTATATTGGGGTCTTAATCTAGCTATTCATCTTCATTGTGCAGCTTTAGACGTGGAGTGTGATTCAGCGCTTGTGGTGACGTTGGTTTCTAATCATGTTGTTCCAACCCATCCGTTCTTTAGTTTGATGAATAGTTGCAAGGTGCTGCTTGGGAATTTTAGAAGGGCTGTAATGATAGGACAGTCCCCGAATTCCACCCTGAACCTCGGAGAGGTCCTGTGGGAATCCAAAATCAAGGAAAATTCTACCAAAAATTCGGCAGAACCTCTACTAAAAATGGACTAACCTAAAATTTATTAATCTGTAAAAACACTTCTGAAAATATCAGCTGCCTCTATCACAACCAAAAAAGAGTCTCAGACCCAAACAACACCACCAAAACATAAGGTTCCAGTATGGTTTTCAGAGCCACTACTTCTACTACAACAAATTTTACAGTTAAAGTAAAAAGGAACTTCTAAAATGAAAGCGATGCCTACAAGATCCGAGTAAAGAAAATGGACGCTATGCCTCGATGTGATTGGCTCGACTTTCACCAATACTACGGCCTAGGGAAAACAATTTAAGACAAAACNAAAAAAAAAGAGAGAGAGAGAGAGAGAGAGAGAGAGAGAGAGAGAGAGAGAGAGAGAGAGAGAGAGAGAGAGAAAGTGTGTGTAGTCGGGGAGAGAGAGAGAGAGAGAGAAGTGATTTAGGTTTTTAAAAACCATTTAGGTAAAAATTACAAATATGCCCCTAACATTGAACGTCCGGAAAACCTAAATTTTAACTCCGATTTACGCGTGCTTCGTGTCTACGAAATCGTGGAATCAAAACTCATTCGACGGTCCCAAAGTCAAATTCAAAAGCCCATTAATTTAAAAGTCAACTTTGGGTTAAGCCCAATTTAAAAAAAAAATAAAAATTAAGCCACAACCTTTTTTATTTTTCAAATCAAATCCCAAAATCTTTAAAATAATTTCTCAAATAAATTCTTAAAATATTTAGAATAAATCCTTGAAAAAAATACGGAGTCTCATAATTTAATCTCCCACTACGCGTCTAAATGGCCATTACGAATAAAAATTTAAATTTCTCGTGAAATTTTGGGTCGGGTCGTTCATGCAATCTGTCATGTTTTCTGTGAGCAAAATACTGCTACTGATTGCTTAGTTTCCCTTAGCAAGGAGCTTAGCTTGGGTATTCATTGGTTTGAGGAACCTCCTAATGTGGTTTCTCCCTTTCTTGCTGCTGATGCTTCTGGCTCTGTTAGAGCTAGAGCTGTTCTAGTCTAGGGTCTTTCTGTTCTTTTGGTCTTTGGCCTCCCTTGTACCAAAAAAAAAACAATTATGAAGTGGAATCTCATGGAGACAATGAAACAAATATTGGGTTATTGAGTCAGTGTTCAATTCATGCTTATATTCAACAGTCAATAGACAGCAACACTTATTCGTAGTAATGATGATATGATAAAAGTACAAGTGGATACCTTTGGTACATTGAGTAGACCAAAGGAAGAAATAGATCGAAATGGCTGAATAGGAATTATAGGAATATATATCAAGCTATGTATGTGAGCAGAATTGTGATATGATAATCAAATCAAACCAAGCAAATAGCGGGACATAGCTTGTTGGGTATTAATCAAGCATCCCTTAGTCAAAGCCTTATACATGTATATATATTAAAGTTAGTCTTAATTTGCTTGGTTGATCTTATTCATCTCCTCCAATTGGAGGTACATATATCATTTACAGGGCTAATCGATTATGTTAATTCCAATCAATTTGAATGAATCAAGCTATAATTTTCTGGTATATATTGCAATCAATTAAGACTAACTTTAAGATATATATATATTTGTGTGTGTGTGTGTATATATATATATAAATTGGCTTTGATCAAGGCACTATGGCCTTCAACAATGGGGATATCCAAATTTTGTTACCCAAAACCCATTTTGGATTACAAATAATGATGTTACCCATTTCTCACTGTAATGGTGCTGTGACCCATTTTGAGTAACAGTGTTTTATACATATTTAAAATATGGCTAATATTGATTAAGTAATGTTTACTTTATAATTCAAAACTCAAATAATTATAAAAATTACACTATTGGTCTTATTTTAATGAAATCTTTAAAATAAGGTTAATATTGAATATATTTAAACTAAGGAAATTTCATAAATTAGACAACATAAGCCGTACAACGTCGGGACTTCAAGAACCATAAACAACAAAAACAACACGATGATTTAAAGAAAAAAAAACAACAACTGCATCCGACATGACATAAAATGAAGCGAACTTCTTATTCGGAGTCCGATGATGAAGATTTGACACCCCCGTAATTTTACCAATCTGAGATCTTCTGTTCGGTTTCACACTCCTCACATGGTTGAACCGGAGGGTTCTTCCTGCAAGTACATGACACGGGTGGTTTGGGCTCTGGCAGGTGGTTCAACCATTGGTGGTGAAGATTTGGGTAGTTGGCCAGATCCTTGAGCTCCAATCTAATGAAAAATTCACACAAAGGGACCAAAATATCATTTGAACGATTGCAAAACCTTTATTCTGGTTCTTTTGCACGCTCCATCATTAAACAATAATCGCACAATGGTGCAGCACAGTTAGGGAGGCACTTACACAAGCTTTGATCAAACTGTTGTTTGGAGCTGTCACCGGCGCCTTGCTTGAAGCTGTCACCGACGCCTTGCTTGGAACTCTCACTGACACCTTGCTTGGAGGAGGAAGCCATTTCTAAATAATAGTTATGTGGATATGCTGGCCTACTAGTTAAACCTTGGTATTTATAGGGGAAAAAAGCATGATAAGTTGCCCATTGGATTCCCCGATGGATTTAAAGATACTCGAATCTCACATGTGATGGAACAGTGTTGTGCATGGGATGGAATGTGAAGTCAGTGTATGGTCTTGTCATTGGTTGAGTGAATTATTTTGCAAGCAAGTGATGGTTGTGTCATGTCAAGTCAGCGAAGAGAAATCAATGCCTTTATTTCATTTCACAAACTGCAATCGACAAACACAAACACACTTAAACGGCAAACACAAAGACAAGAAACAAACTTCGAAGATAAACAACGAAGACTAACCTAACATACGATAATGAGAACAACATTGATGGACCATGATTTCGATCTCATTTTGCTTGTGCAAGTGGTGGGTTCCCTTCTTGGATCCAGATGTGCGCAATCAAATTGGCTTTTAGGAATTCGTTGACATTTCGGGCCTTAATCAAAGTCCGATGAGCATTCATCTCAGGTAATGATGATGGAGTGGCACCGGGCGGACATAGTTCTACACATTCTTATTCTTGTTCTGCTTTTCTAGTGCTCACTTTTGGGTCTATTGGGTCATCCCCAGGGCGCTCATCCTCCACGATCATATTTTACAATATTATGCACTCCTTCATAATATACCCTAGGTCAATCGGACGCCAATAACGAGCAGGGCGTTTTATAATCTGCCACCGAGCTTTTAGAATCTCAAACGCCCTTTGCACATCCTTTCGGTATCCCTCTTGTCGAACGACAAACAACTTGTGGTGGGGAAGAATAGGACTGTGCAATGAAGTAATAAGAGTTGACCATTGAGGGTAGATCCTGTCTGCAAGATAGTATGAGAATGTGTAATCAACCTCATTCACAGTGAATCTCACTCTGTGGTTTTGGCCAGAAATCACCTCATAAAAGAGATGGGAATAGTCCAACACGGTGATGTCAATATTTGACCCAGGTATACCAAAATTTGCATGCCATCCATGTATTGTACAATGCAACGGCTTCAAGGATAACAGTAGGCACATGATAATGCCCACGATAATGAGCTTGCTCAGCCATAGGGCAATTTTGCCAAATCCAATGCATGCAATCCAAGCTACCAATTATACTTGAAAATCCTCTCCGACTGCCTTTTGTAAAAGTTTTCTCATATAGGTTATAGTAGGCCTCCGGAGATACTCGGCCCCGTAGATATCTGAGATGGCTCTTACGAATTTCAAAAATGATTGTCGTATAGTGGATTGGTTAATGGTCAGCATCTCTGAGACCAAATCAAACGGCATGCCATATGCCATCACCCATAGAGCGGCAGTAATCTTTTGATGAGGCATGCAACCCACTCTACCAAGGGTGTCAGGTCTTGTTCGGAAGTATTCATCATGGCGGCAAACATCTTCAAGCATCCAATTGAATAGGGGTTGGTGCATGCGGTATCCCCTCTGGAACGTCACTGTGTCCTTGATTGGTGCTGGAATGATGTAGCGCGCTATCCATGAGACGTTTGTGGGCATCTTCTTGATTCCGGTGTGTGTAACGACGATTTGAAGATGTACCACCATGTCTTGGATGTCCGGCAAGGACATTATGACCCATCGAAATGATCAATCGCCCCACCCTCTCTCTCTCTCTCTCATTCTCTTCCCTATCCCATAAACTATCAGAGTACGAAGACAAGGAGGAGGATGAATACACGTACAAAGGATTCATCTTTGTGTTAATGGACTGAAATATTATCCTGAAAATAGAGTGAATGTCACTTGGTAAATAGAGTAGTATTTATAAATAAGCCGCAAGCATTCGAGACAAGGATTGAATGGTTCGGCATTATTTGTTTTATGATGGTGTAGTCTTGTCATATGCAAACATCATGGTATCATGCATTCGTCTGATCAATCTTTGTATGAATAAATGTAATATGCATTTGTCTTATCAAACAGTGTCATGCATTCGTCTTATCAATCGTCTTGAAATAACAAGAAATACATGAAATACAAACTTGAAATATGTAAAATACAAACCGAGTTCATGGATACTTAAAATGCAAACATAATCCTAAGTCGATACATAACATTAAAGAGCAAACATAATTCAGAGTCAAATTCTAATTGTTTGGGGGATACCCCGGGTTTGACTGATTAAAGTTGGAAAGATCTAGGTATTATCCATATGGAGTGTACTCTGAGCTTTGGTTAGTACACATTTGCCTTATTGCTATGACTTCAGCTTGTTTTTGCTCCCAATACATCCGTTGGGCCTTATTCATCCTGGAGAGGTCTTGGCCCATAATATTATGTTCCTTCCATTCTAGCTGCCTAGCGATCATCATCCTCTTTCTTGCTTCCTTTGCCACTTCTCTTTCACTCTTTGCAGCCTTTCTGTTAATTCTCATTTGTATAGCTCTACTTGCATTTTCATTAAAATCATGCACTTCCTTAACCATTTGAGCTTGGACGGGCTCAGCGGCCTTCGCCCGCTTTGAATGGTTTCTTCCTGGTGGCCTTGGCCGCAAGAGATCGATTGGTTGAAATAGTGGTGGGTTTTCGTCATGGTCAATTCAGATGGTCGGACATACATTATTGTCACTCTCGGGAGTGTCAAAATCGTGAGAGGCGGGGGTCTCTGGTTCACTCAACCGAGCTGGGGTATTCACCGCGACTTACTTTGTATTTTCCTTTAATAGGTCCCAAACATGTAAGAAACCAAACTTGGATCCAGTCTTGCTTTCAAAACTTTCAAGTGCGTCCGCAAACTACAACAATAAAATTAAATAAATTGCCTTGATAAATAAACAGTTGTAAAATAATTAAATTAAATTAAATACCATACCAATAATAAATAAATGAAAACTTACCACGTTGGCATCATTTCCACCACTTGCGCGCATTCACTCTACCTCCAACAATGAAGCATAAAACTTGGTGCAATCCCATGCTATATCAACCCATCGTGATTTGGTGCCGCCAATCAAACGCACGGTTTCACCCCCCAAGTTACGCTTGAAGATTGCGTAAATCACTCCAAAGCACTTGTTTTCTTATATATGCTCTAAGACAACCGTCAGGAGACTTCTCTAGCCAAGGCTTCATTAGGGCTTGATCTTCAACTTGTGCCCAAGAACATCTTCTAGGAGCCATGATAAAGAATTTATTTATTTAATTTTTTTGCAAATGTGGTATGAAAGATTGATGTTTGTGATGGAAAAATCATGGATGTTGTGTGGTATATATAGATTTTTGAGAATATAGCCGTTGGAGGGTATGGTAGAATTTTAGAAATTTTTTTGGAATTTTTAAAAAATTTTTTAGGGTAGTTTTTGAATTTTACAATGAGTTTTGAAATATTTTTTTTAAAATACATTGGGAGTAAACTGGGTCATTGATATCCAACAGCTATGTAATATGGGCCGTTGGATTAATGGACCGGTGCCTTTTTTCAAATTTCAAGAAATGCTTTCAGGCAAAGTGATCCACGTCGTTCATGCCACCAATGGTCCACTAATCTTAGACATTGGTGGCTTACACACGCGACAAGGGGAGTGGAAGGAGCTCTCGCCGACAGGGATGGCCCACGCAACAACATGGTGTCAATGCCTGTATGTCTTGCCTTCTCTCTCCTCCTGCTGGAGATCACATAGTGGGCCCGGTGTGTTTTGGGTGACAAAAATAAATGGGTTACAGTGTTATCTAAATATGGATAATACTATGGGCCACAAGTGGTTTTGGGTAACAAATTTCGGCCCATTATGGGGAGTTGTTATCCATTTGTTACCCAAAATAGGTTTTTGGGTAACATTTTTCAGGTGCATTGTGGATGGCCTAAAATGCTGTTTTCCAACAATAACAATGCTATGGAATACAACTTCTTTTTTTTTGGCCACATGGAATACAACTTTCTTTTTATCTACTTAGGTGGCATTCTCTTATGCTGATGTGGAGCAGTGGGAACCCCATTGGATTGAATGGATGGCCATAAAGGTAGAGAAGAGCACAATTCCTAAATTAAGATCATGAAACTAATTAACTAAGTTTTCTATACTTTCATATTATATGAATTTTGTAGTGAAAACAGAGTGTACTAGTGTAAAAGCCAACACCTTGACCTGACATCCTATTTTGGTTTGAAGTGGTTTGCTCTATGCTAACGAATAAATGACAATGTAAAAGACTCATCTCATCAGTTGTAGTATTAGCAGTTTTTGTGTATTCCTACAGAGTGCTCCGATAAGTTTTGGATATATATGTTTATCCCATCTGCGGAGTGTTATATTGTTTGAGGGAGTACAATATAAAACAATGTTTTTTAAGGAACAGCGCGATGCTGCATGTTGGTGTGCGTCCAGTTTAATTAGAAGAGGTAAAACCATATACATCCCAACACATTTGCTTCACTTCCAAATAAATTACACAACAAGCATCATTCAATAAAGGTACGGAAAGATTAAGCCACAACCCATAGTAATATGAGTTTAGAAGATATATGAACATGTGGTCTCTAGCTATTATCACACAATGGAAAAATGAACGTGTGTCATGCACACAATTGTGGAGGCAGTACAGACACAGACCATCGGACTGAAATTCTTCAGTAAGCCATCGAATAATGTTTTGGAGAGAGTCATTACACTGAAAAAAGAATTTAAAAAAAAAACCAAGAGAAATTAGGAGACAAAAGTGCAATTTTAAATAGAACTTGGCAGGCTCCTTCTGTTGAGGTATACCTCAACTTATTTATGTTGAGGTATGACCTTGTTGGGGCCCACACGAGTCATTTTGTGTCGATCCGAACCGTTCGCAATGATCATCTTCATTGATAGATCATCCTTGCAAAAAATTAGCCAAATCGGAAATCATTTGCTTATCTAACTTTGATCAAACAAATGAACGGTTTCATCGAAAATATTTGGTTCGTCCATTTATTTGATCAAAGTTAGATAGGCAAATGATTTCCGATTTGGCTAATTTTTTGCAAGGATGATCTATCAATGAAGATGTAAAAATTGAACGATTCGGATCGACACAAAACGGCTCATGTGGGCCCCAATAGGGTATACCTCAACATAAATAAATTGAGGTATACCTCAACAGAAGGAGCCTGTAGAACTTGGATCTATATATAAAGCAATATATTTCTTAATTGGGATTTCGATTGGGGATTTCAATTGGGGATGTATGAACTTTGATCTTTTTCTGCCGTTGCTCATATGTTTTATTCATATATATTGGAGATGTAATTATGCGAGCATAGGCCACAACACTTGTCCTAACACAAAATAGTGTCATAAAACAAGAAAGAAAAGGCTAAGCAGTCTATAACAAATAAAATGACCCCTTGTGCATCTGATTTTAGCTATCCTCTCTTTGGGGTGGACTTGCATCGTCCATTATATTTCCTACCTTTATTGGGCATTATATTTGATAAATGTTGGTATGATGTTTTTTTAGTCTTGTTAATTGTAATTGAAAATTTGCTTGCAGATGCATTCAAATTTGCTTGTAGATGCATTGAAGTACCTATTATGTGATTCTTTGAATTTGAATGGACAAAAAAAAAATTTAAGAGTCTTACCGGCCAAATCTTTCTCCTTGGACAAGCTATTCTCTCATTTTCTGGTACTTCTTTCTTGGTTTTTTTAGTTTTGTTTGCCGCAATTTCAGTTGATTTGATAAATGTCAGTATGTGTGTTGTTGTATATATTATGTAGAATATATTTAGTTTAATTATTTTTTTTTACTTACCCAATTTGACAGTGGCTCATTGTTATATAACTTGCAAGCACTGTCAGATTCACTGCTCTCATTTAAAATCTGTGGATGAAATAATTTAATTAATAATTTATTTTTTTATAACTTTCAGGAGATGGAGATGCAAGCATATGGTGATAAAAAATGAAAGTAGATTCATATTCATGAGTAATGATGGGAATTATTTGAAAGGATATGTGATATTACCTTTATGCCCTTGTTTTCAATTTTTCCAAGGACATCTGTCAAATCTGAAAGGTGCCACTTTGTTGCTCCAAGTTTTTTTTTTCTTACTCTTTAATTGGTTTGATGAGATTTGTTCTTTATCATAGGAAAATAACTTACCTGCCCCGTGTTAGGGGGACAGGTGGTATCACAAGAGAGAGGGAGAGAGAGAGAGAGAGAGAGAGAGAGAGAGAGAGAGAGAGAGA
>QANW01010754.1:233435-389297 GCA_003254865.1 Dryas drummondii | reverse complement strand
AAAAAAAAAAAAAAAAAAAAAGATAATTACCAATACCTCCACTTTGGGTTTCCTTTAAAGTCCACCTTTTTTATTGGGCTTTTTAACTGGTCCAGTTGTTGTATTTCCGGCCCAGTTTTTGTTCCACTCGGTCCACTTCTATTCCCTGTTAGTTTAATTATTTTTCTAAATGGCGATTTTGTTCTTTCAGTCATTCATTACGTTCAAATTTCTGTTTTCATCTTCGTGTTCGTTGAAGAAGCTCTGTGCCTCTGTGTGCGCGCATGATCAGTTTTTTTTTTTCTCTCTCTCTCTCTCTCTCTCTCTCTCTCTCTCTCTCCCTCTCTCTCTCCCTCTCTCTCTCTCCCTCTCTTTGTTTCTATCTCTGTCGCTCTATCTTTGTCTTTTTTGCTCTCCGTTTTGATCGCCATTGAAGTCGTGTTTTGAGCTTCAGTTTTGAAATTGCGTTTTATTTTCAATTTTTGTGATTTTTGTTTTTGATTTATTGATTTTCGATTTGATCGAATTCTATATTTGTTGCTGCTAATGAGTGAGGATTGATGTTGCCGCTTGTTGTTTGTTCAGGAATTGTAGATAGAAGTTTTTGTAGTTTGTGTTTGGCTGCGTTTTTTAATTGGTTAGTTTTTCCTCTAAATTTCAATCATAATCTGAGTTTTTTTTTTTTTATATTTGAATTGTTTTATTGTTTTATTGTTTTATATTTTGGTACTTCTGGTAACTGGTGTTGGTACTGGGGCTTTTCAGTGTATGCAACTGTTTGTTACTACTTGACAGTAACTTTCATCTGGTAATGTGTGTTTGTTTTGTTGTAGGCTAGGTGTTATGGCTATTGAGATTCTAGGGAACATCTGCTATGGGGGAGAGACATTGGTTATTCCACTTTGTGACAGATGGACCTTTTTGGACTTTAGTAATGTTATATGCCTTAGGATTCCGTCCATTAAGTTAGGTTCCTTTTGTCTTAGGTATACAATTGGAAAACACCACTCATGCTACTGGGAGAATGATTCGGACTATAGGTCCATGTTGGTGTTGCTTAGGTTGGAAAATTGTCCTTATGTTGATATTTTTGTTGCTGAGGTTGGGTTGGGCAGTAAAGATATTGTTATTGTCGAGAGCAATGAGGCATCCGTTGCAACATCGGTGGAGAGTGCACTATAAGAAATGTGACCAAAGCCCACCAATAATTGGTTGCTATAAAAGGGGTGGCAATTGAGAACTTTAGTCTCTATTGCCCAATTGCCACCTATTTTTGTTAAAATCGAGGCACTTTAGTTTCTATTGCTTAATTGCCACCCCTTTTATAGCAACCAATGAGGGTGAGCTTTGCTCACATTTTTTGTAGTGGTGAGGAGTTCTTGGGATGCTATAAACCTGAGAAACGAAGGTTGTATATGTCTAAGGCTTGGGAGAATATAGAATGTGTAGGTCAACAATTTGAAGGAGGTGTGGTTGAATTTAGGGAGAAGTTGGTGATGTATGCGATCGAGAAGAGTTTTAGCTTTGTGTATGTTAAAAATGAGAAGATTCATGTCATCACTCATTGTTTCCATAAGGTTGATCAAGGTTGTGGTTGGTCTATAAGGGCTTACTTGTGCAGGGTGAATGAATATTTCTATATTAGAGAATTGAATAACACTCATACTTGCCACGGTGTTATCCGAGAGCGAAAATCAAAATTGATGGGGTCTCATGTTGTCAAAATTATTTTGGTCTACACGTTGAAGTCCGAGCCAGCTAAGAGGCCGGCTCAGATTGTTAAGGATATTCATGAGAAGTATGGGTTGTCTATTTCATATCGTCTAGCTTGGTACGGGAAAGAGTTGGCCAAATATGTGATTTATGGTGATGATGAGAGTTCATAAAGTAATTTGGTTTGGTATTTAAAAGCTTTGATCAATATGAATGAGGGAAGTCATTGCAGCGTAGAATTTGAACCTGAGACACACCGTTTCAGGAATTTTTTTTATTTGCTATGGTGCTTGTCTTAATTAAAGGATTCCAACATTGCAGGCCGTTGTTGTTTATTGACGGTACTTTCTTGAAGAACAAGTATAAAGGGTATTGCTTGGTTCTATTGGGAAAAATGCAGATCAAGGTACTTTCTTTTGTTTTTTATTTTGAAATTTATTTGTTTAGATAATATTACTGCAGAACAATAACAATCTGAAATGTTGTCTAATTGTAATGTTTTTGTTTGGTTCATTCTTTTTTTTAGAATAAACCATTTCATATAGTCTAAGAAATTAAAGCCAATTACATTGTGTGGTTCCTCATGCTGTCCTGTCTCCTGCCCCTTTTGTATTTTATTCTTCTTTTGTTTTTTACTGATTAACAGTAGCAATTTATTGAAATTATGATCAAACCCAGCAACGAACCCAAAATCAATAGTCAAATACATTTTGTGGTTTATGAGGCTCTCTTTTCTCCCTCCCCTTTTTTTTTTTTTATTGTTTTTTATTTGTTTAGAGAATGTTTCTGTAAAATAGTAACAATCTGAAAAGTTGTTTTTTTTTGCAGGTTTTTTCCCTTTTGCTTTTGCAGTTGTTGGCTCGGAGACTGAGGAAAGTTTGATGTGGTTCATGGAGAGGCTATCTAACATTTTGACCCCACAAGGGAGGAAAGTGACGTTTATTTCGGATTGGAATATGGGATTGATTAATGCTAGGAAGGTTTTTTTCCCGCACTCCCTTCATGGATTTGTTACGAGCATCTGAAGAGCAACCTCTCTTCCCGGTTTCCTGCAAGTAACAACAAGCATTTGAGGGAGAGGATGCTTCACTTGTTCAGTTGCTATGCATATTCACGGACATCGTCAGTTTTTGAAGAATTTGATGTGTTGATGAGGAGAGAAAGAGGAAAACCTGCTAAGGATTTTATGGATGACCTGCCTAAGGAGAACTTCTCAGATGCTTTTTTTGAAGGTATGTGTTGGGGTGAGATGTGTAACAATATTTATGAGTCTTTCAATACTTCGATTTTGGAGTTTCGTTCGTTGCCTTTGTTGGAGATGCTTGATAGTATTAGAAAGAAAATCATGGGGAATATGGCTTAGAGGAAGGGTATGGCAGAGAAATGGACAACCCTATTGTGTCCCAAAATGGAAGATAAGTTGAGTTCAAAGGTTGATGTTGGTTGTCACTAGAAGGTGACTTATTCAGGAGGTTCCGTTTATGAAGTGCTAGGGATAATGTGTGTTCATGTTGATTTGATGGCTGGCTTTTGTTCCTGTTATGAGTGGTGAGTTAATGGTTTCCATTGTGGTCATGGTGTTGCTGCTATTCATTATACAGGAGGTTCTGCATATAGTTTGGTTGCTGATTATTTCAAGACCGAAGCATTTAATTAAAAAAGCAATGCTCATCCTATCTGCCTCGTTCCAAATATTGCAGAGGTGGTTGAGGCTCCCAAAGAAAATACAGTTGTCCTTCAGCCTCCAATTACAAAGAAGCCTATTGGAAGACCATCGATGAACAGGAAAAGATCCATTGGTGAAGGATGTTCTTCTCGGCCTTCAAAGTGTGGCCGCTGTGGAAAAGCCGACAGGCGCAATAAGAAGACTTGTACTGATCCTCTTAATAGAACCCCATAGTTTTTGTTTATCATTGGTTTCCAGAACCATTTTTAATTGGCTTAGGGATTTTGAATCATTTTTTTAATTTGGTTTAGGAATTCGACAAGGGTTAATTTGTTACTGTTTCATAGTAACAGTTGTTTGGATAGTTGATTGGTTTTTGAAATTGAGATTTTTTTCATATGTGCATTGTTACTGTTGAACCATAAAAAAATTCAAAAAAATACAAAGGTTGAGGTTGAGAGTTGATCCTCATGTACCATGTGTCACATTAATTTCAAATGAAAACAAGTTAAGTTTAATTATCTCTTATCTGATAAGTTTAAATTTAAATGGAGAGAGTTATCTCATCTTCATTTAATCTCATCACTTGGACCTCTCATGGACTCTATAAATAAGAGTAGGAGGGATCCAGAGCAAGGAGGGGGGACACCGAAGGGCTGTGAAAAAAAGAGTGAGAAAGAGTATATTAGAGAGTTGGGAAGAAAGGCTGCTGTCAGAACTTGAAGTGATCTCAGGTACCTCCACCATTTTCATGGCTTGGTGATGCTTTCTCTCTCATATGTCTCTCCTCCATCATTCAGCCACAAGCTCTCAATGGAGTCACCCAAAAGAAATTATCTAAAGCAATGCTCGTGAGCATTGCATTTTCTAAATTAGTTGTCCGTGAACAACAATTGGATTTCGTATGAATCCTCTCAAGTTGATGCTTATGGGCATTAACCTGGATTCATATAAATCCATTCAAATTTGTTGCTTTCTGACATCTATCAAAATTGCACACCAAAAACAAGTGGCACAAAGCCAAGAAAATAAAATAAACAAGAGGGGTTGCATTCTTAATTCCTCTCTGCGGGTATGTACATGCAAACCAAAAGGGATTATTTTATTTAGCACACAAAAGCAAAGTCATAAGCCACCTATGCTATTCAGCCACGTAGGGGATTACACTACAAATCCTTCTCTGCCGTTGCCAACAAAAAGATGGCTCTTTCATTTCTTCCTTTAAAATAAACAATTAAGGGAAACCAAAAGAGAAAGCCAAACAGAAAGCAATGGCTGGTCTTCTTGCTCTCTGACTTTAATACCGTGGTTGGTAGAGGGAAAATACAAGGGCTCTGTTGTGGCTTACTTTCCAATTCCACACAAACTAAAAGGAAGACCTCTTTCTTTACAAGAGATGTACCAAAAGAGTTGCTAAAGAAGAGTTTGTGGAGTCGGTCCAAGATGATCGAGAAAATCAACTTCAACTTGGGTGCTTTTCTTTGCATATGGTGTTCACAATATGAAGAGTTTGAATGGTTCTTGGCCCCACATGAGGATGCCCATTTCAATTAGGGATGTTTAAAGGCCAGTATTGCATGCCATCGTTACTTAAGTCTAAAATTCTAAATGGTTCATCTATTCAAGCTAACAAACACAACCAACAAAAGAAAGCAAATGCTACTCCAAATCAAAGCTAAAGCAGTGTGGGCCACAAAAGACATTTTCATCAAGTTGGAGGCTGGAAGGCTTATGTTAATTGAATGAGCTAGCAGAAAAGCAAGTGCCTTCAGTTAAAGTTCAATGGGCAATTGGGCATGTTACCGAAACAACCCATCAACAAAACAAACCACCAATTGACAAATTTTATATTGGTGTGAATTCAAATCAAAGTTAATTGGGCTTGTCTCCAAAATTCCAATGCCTATTAATAAATAATTGCCAATTAGCAATTAATTGGTACAAAGTCTCATGGATCTCTCTCAAATCCATTTGCCCATTAAAAAAATAAAGAGTATCAATTATTTAACAAAACAATTTAGTGGGTACATAACCAAATTCATGTTCACCCACTAAGAATAAAATGTGTCAATTAATAAATAATTGATACAAAATAAATTAGTGGGCACATTTTATTCCATCCCAAATCTCAAACACAACTCTCAAATGGTACAAAACCCTCTCTCTCAAGTGGTACAACACCAACTCTTTCAATTGGTACAAAACCAAAACCAAACTCAAATTCAGCTCCAAAATGGCACAAAGCCAATCAAATCCAAATCCCTCAAGTTCATCACCGAACTACGTCCGGTTTGATCCCATCATGGATACGTAGGCAATATGAGCAAAATTCACACTCAACCACATTCACAAAATTCTCTAAATTCCCTTGGGAATTAATTCATACAAGTTTCTTTGAATTAATTTCGCACCAAATCAAATCCGTCCAAATTCTCCAGAAATTAGTTCTACACATAAAAGTCTCTGAATTAATTTCTCAAATCAAATATAAGGGCTCTAAACTCTACCCAAATTACACAAATCATTTAAATGGGTCATCCACACATTTAATTCCTAAAACCTTGGAAATACGTGTGGTTTAATTGATCCTGCAATTGGTACGTAGGCAACCTAAAATATGGGTGCAACCGCAATCACAAATAAATTCCATTTCAATGGGTTTTTCACCTATTGGAAATCCAAACACTCACAAAATGATCCGTTGGTTTCATTAATTGGTTTCATTATAACTGTAATTAAGAGATATACTCCATCTTAAATGGGTCGTATCCAAAATAATAAAACTCTTATTCCATAAATGAATTTGGGTGAAATTATGTTAGGTAATATTATTATTTATTAACCATTTTTTGTTCAATAGTTACTTATTTCATATTTTGGTGTTTTAACAGGTGGAAGTTGGTATTTTTTATTATCATCGTCTAAGAGTGGGAATCATGTATTGTTACTATCTGACAGTAACAATCATTTATTGTTATTGTTTGATAGTAATAATAGCGCGCTTGACATTGTTACTTTTTTTTTTTTCTGTTCTTTTAATGAATATTTATTTTGCTTTTCCAGTTATATTGAATTTAAATAAATTTTGTGAGTTTATGGTTTTTGGCTGATTGGATTTTAGTGTTTAGCAGTGTTGTAATAAAGCTGTTGCTACTGTTGATTCATGATGAGCAGGTTTGGGTTGGTGGGTTTTTTTGGCTGCTATAGTAGCAGTCAAGTGTTTTCACTTGTTTTTTTTTTAACTAATTATAAGTCTGCAATTTGGAATATATATATATATTTTTTTCCTTTTCTAGAAAAACAAATGTAAAAGAACAACTAGTGGAAGATTTAAACTAACAAAAAGCCTAAACTAGTGCATCAAAATACTCTCTGGCAACGGCGCCAAAAATTTGTTGTAATTTATTTATTACTCGCAAATATACGAGCCTTGTAGTAAAAGTTGTGTACTAATGAGGTCGAACCTCAAGAAGTGTTTAAAAAGAGACACACTAATTGTAAACTTTATATTAATTTAGATCTAACCTAGTTTGGAAGATTTTTGAGATTTTGATAAAAGAAACTAAATAGCAAACTAACTAATAAATAAAAATGAGAAATATGGGTGGAAGGGTGTGAAATTGGTATAGAACTAAGGTCTAGGGTCCACACCACCATATAATTATTTGTAGTAAAGATCTAGCTATTTCCCAAGAAAGAAGGGCACCTAAGACTCAACTTGACATCCCCACCAAATGTATTTATATTTTAAGCACTAAATAAATGATTCTTTATAATAGATCTTGTTCTTGCTTAAAAATACAACCTCTAAGCATCCCAAGTGAAACCAAATTTTAGTAACTATTAGAGATAAAAAAAATTGCATTAAACTTTAACAACCAAGCATAAATGTGGAAAAGATGCTTATAACTACCCATGATACATGGCATCACACTACTACAAAATAGCAATCAGACGACGGATTTTCACCGTTGTGTGAGTTTCTAATTTACCGTCGTCTAATCGATCAATGTCTATTCATACCTCAATAGACAACGGATAAAATCCGTTGTCCTGGTGCACCTACACAACGATTATAGATGTACTACCGTTGTATATACAACCTTTAAAATCAATGATTTGGAGGATACCGTTGTTGAGTGCCAATTTAAACATCATATTATATTTAATAACCGATGTGTAGAGATATGTTAAACAACGGTTACGTTAAGTAAAGAATTGGTTTTACAACTATTTTAGGTAGAAACACGAGGTGAAATAGTCATTAAAACAACGGTTTATTGTTAAAAACCGTGGTTTAATCTATTGAATAATATGTGTATTGCCATGTCTATAGGTTTTTCAAACTACGGTGTTTTATATGAAACCGTTGTATTCATGCATTAAGAAAATTGAATATTAACCATATAAACGTTGTATATACTTATTTGGTACATCGATTTTGGGTTAGAAACTATTGTATGAAGGCACTTAGCACAATGGCTTTTTAAGATTTGTGTGGTATGTTTAAGAATTAGACAATGGTTTATGATATTGAACCATTGTAAGTCAAGGGCACAGACCACGATTTTGATCGAAAAACTGTTGTATAATGTGCCTGTTTAATTTACATCTGTTTTTAGAAACTCCCAATTGTCTTTGACCACAATGCAATTATGAACAAACAATGCAGAATCTGATTGATGAGATAGGTTGTTTTGGTACAACCATTAATTGTTCCAAATTGATTCCCTTCATAATTAACATTCCTAATAAATTATACATTTACAAAATACCAATTCACAATAATAAAGGATTGGAGTTTCTAAAGTACCAAATAATATAAGATATTTGAAGGTAGTAATTGTATATATGTACCTTGCTCCTTTAACCCAATTTCATTCACAAAACCAGCCATATATGCCATAAACAAAAACCCTCCATATATACCTTTCCAAAAAACTAGGCATCAATCTAATTAATCAACCTAATTGCTGCCATATATATATCAAAATATTATCCAGCAGCTAGCCTATCAATCATCCCAAGCTAATCTAGCAAAGTAATCAATATATCATATATACTCAAAGCTAGTCTAGCTAAACATATGGCCTACGTCAAAAAGGTGTCATGCAAAAATCCAACCAGAAATGTCTACATAAACTGGCCCACGAAGTTTGCCCATTCAGCCCGGACTTCATCGATATCTTCTTGGGTATAAGTGTTGTCTTGCGTTCGTTCCCACTGAAACAAGGCAAAGATGGAGTACTAATTAAAAATAAAATTCAACCAAAAATGCAAACAGTCCAGCAGAAAGAAAAAAATAAAGAACATGCGCGCTCCTAAGTAGGTGTATTGAAAAACATAGGCATGCAAGAGAAGAATATGCCACTGTCAGGTTTCAACATCCAGTAGCAAGCATATATATATATATAGTTAGCATCCACAAGATAAAATAGGGGCCTATATCCAGAATCAAGCTCCAATATATTAACACAAGTGATCATCAAACAGGGGCCAATATAACCTGTCCACTTCCACAATTTTGAAAGAATCCACCAAGTATTCCCAATCTGCACCCAAAACAGACTCCCCCAACTAATTTGTTTCCTTTTATTCCTTTACTACATTTCCAAGCTTTCAGCTACAAAACAAATTAAAGCATTATAAATTGCAACAATACATTAACTTATTTCTCAAGATTCGAATACCCATTTATAAATGCCAAGCAAGGTCTAAACAATTTATAAGTCATTTTGACATGATATTATATAGCTCCTAAGAGTACCTAGGGTTCAAAATGTCCAAGTAAAAGACAATTATCATATCACTGCTCATACCAAAAACATGACCAACGTAATGTCAGGTTGGCTGACTAATTCATACCTTATTCACAAAAGCTAAGCCCTCATCTTCAATTATTTCCTTCATAAAGCGCATAACAAAATAATCACACTTCTTGTCACTTGGTTGTTGAGGAATGCCCTAAATACAAATAAACATTAATTAGAATGAGCACATATACAGTTCATTTAGCAATTTGTTATTTGATGTTTAAAGCAAACAAGCCAACCTACCCCCATATTTTTCCAAATTATTGTTTTACGCCCTTGCCTATTCACTTGAGCATTGAATATTTTAATCCCACTGTGGCATGATCGAAAAACCAAATGATTTTAACACTTTCTGAGATATGTAAATGAAATTATAAACTGATGAGAAAAAAATTACAGCCTTACTTGTCCACAACAGTTCTCCATTCATCACCGATCAGACGCCTTCTCATTGGGTCCATAAAATAGACAATCTCCTTGTCCGGATTGATAACCGTCAACATCTAATGATTTCTACGCATTTAAAATTCTCTTTAAATACATTACATGGCTGGAAATGTGTATTTAAATTGACAATCAAAGATATTTTAACATTGAATAACTTACCCGGAATTGTAAGGGACTAAAAAAATCTTATCGTTAGAAGACGTGGTGAACCTATCTGCCAAGTACCGTGTTCTTTCCGTAACAGTTCCACACCCTATTGCACCAGTTCGAGCAGGGTCTACGAAACCAACCATGTTTACCATCTTTGATCGCTTCACCACATTGTACAAGTACCTAAAAAATATTTAGCAAGTCAAATAGCTAGCATGATAGAATAATCTCATCTTTTTTGCTGGATATTAATATGCAAAAATCCCCTATTCATTTTTTTACCTCATGTAAACCACAATGTAGTTGGCTGATATTTCAACCATGCCACCAAATTGGGTAATATCTTCGTACAGCATGTAGGTTCTACGAGCTGCCCCAAAAACGTCCGCCTCTATTTCAAAGTTGATTGTTAATCCCTCATTCATTACATTTTGTGCATACATGCACAGCAACTTCAGTGGCGTAGGCATTGTTTGCAGGTTCAACACAATCCCTTTCATCCTATGTTGCTTCTCATCTTTCGCTTTCTTCAACACAATCTTGTCAAGTGAGCACACATCCAAAGCACATATAACATTATAAAAATTAATTGTAGGGCTGGGTTTCAATTCATTCAAACCTCAATGGAGTACTTATAATCATCAAAAATCAATATGTTGTATTATTTGACTACTTAATTTGTACATGCAGCAGCTGCCAGCTTGCCAAGGTGTGTCGTCTATGAGTCAAATTATAAAAGAGTGTCTATGAGCAAGGAATTAAAATTCGAAATTTCGCCGAAAATTTGTTTTTTTGGGGTGTCGAAATCGAAACACATGTTTGATAATTTTTCGGGAAAATTTCGCCGAAATTTATCGAAATTTATCGAAATTTACCGAAATTTACCGAAATTTATCGAAATTTATTGAAATTTACTGAAATTTATCGAAATTTTCGAAATTTTCATATTTTCTATTTTCTCCAACTTCGGAAATTCACCAAAAATAGCTCGAGACTCCAAATAATTCACCGAAAAATTCTACGAACTCGTATTGATGAGTACTTATTTCCTATAACCTTAAAATAGTCAAATTGCTTTCAAAAAAAATTATGAAAAATCCTACTCTTATAATTTAATTCTGAAAAAAATAATAATAGTCAAATTCTTGAATTTTCATTTTCTAAAATTCATTTCCACACAACTAAGCTCTAGAACCACAACCAAATATATAAGTTAGTTAAAATAAATTTAAAGAAATTTCTAATTCCTTTAAACAAACCTTAAAACAAATTTGAAAAATTTAAGTAACAAAATTACCATAAGCCAAAATTTGGGTTATTACACTTAGTGAAGACAAAGCTTGGCTAAGTAAAAGACACGGGAAAAAAGGAAGGAAAGATAAAAAATAAAAAAAAGACTGAAGAGAGAGACACGGGGAAAAAAAGTAAAGGAAGAAGAAAAAAAATGAGGGAGGGTTTGGGGCCTTTGGGCAATTGGAAAGAAGAAAAAAAATTTGAGATTTCTTTTAGTTATTTTAAATCTTAAACTTTAATACATTTCTATATAAAAAAATAATTAAAAGTATCCTAAAGGGCTTAAAACCTAATATCCTAAAAAATATAGAGTATATAGGGTTTAATGTATAGATTATAGAGTATAAAGAGTATTAGGGTATAATGAATATATAAAGTATTAGAGTTTAGATTTTAGTGTATAATTAAATTATAGAGTATAAATAATATACTAATTTTGTTTATTCATTATACTAACTTTATTTAACAGTATTTATTTCAGCGCGCATTATATTCACTTTATATCACATGAAACCTATTATATAATTTGATTTCTTCAATGTTTTTTATCAATTTAGTAGATAATATGTTAAATAAACATATAGAAAAGTTTCATTCAAAATTTCCGTATTTTGATAGCAATTTCCGTCATTTCCATCTAATTTCTGTCGAAATTTAAAAATCTTCGAAATTTCCGTCGAAATTTCCATCAAAATTTCCTCGAAACTCGAAATTTTATTCCTTGTCTATGAGTCATATTCATGGTTACTTAATGAGAAAAATTAAGGCTAGCTAGCTTTGTAGTTAGGCAAGGGAGAAATTGATCTGATGAATACAATGCATATTGCAAAGGGGGGTAATGGCCAAGTATTATTATAAATTTATAATGTAGATTCAAACAAGGTTTATAGTCAAATTATTGTATGTTAATTCAGAGGATTGAGCCACTTAGTTTACAGTCATACTAGCTATATAGTATGTATGATTATATGATGGTGAACTCCAATGAATATATGTTATAGTGGTTTATTATACATGTGAACAAGCTAGCTAGTGGTTTCTCGTGTACTGCCATCTCACAACAAATATAGTATTAATTAGCTCACATACAGATTAATGTAGGGAAAATACTTTGGGTTAAGTTGGGATGAAATATATACCTTCAAAACAATTTTCTTGTCCTGCCCAGATTTCAGGTGGACACAATCAGCATCCACATCGATCTTCTGCGTGTCTTTCTTGTCCACCTGTTGTTCAGCATTCTTCTTCATTTCCTTCTCCACATTTTCTTCAATATTCTCCTCAACTTTGTTTAGAATAAGAGTCTTCTTGACTGCATTGGTGCTTGCTTTATCAGAGCCATATCCAACAGTATGAGGAGTTGATGGAGTACCGGGAGTAGGGGCTAACATCTCAGGGGTTGGTCCCTCAGCCTTGGAATTCTTCCCTTTCCCTATTTCATGAATTTTCTCCATCCAATATTTTCGTTCCTCAGCTATTATCTTCTCTTGCTCCTCTTCCATGATCTGTATGACACTATCTCTGATTGTGTCTTTTATACTCTTTCTTGGAGGGAGCCTAAAGTAAGAACTTGGCTTTACATAACCTCCAACACCTCTAACTCGCCCCAAGTGCTCAGGGGTCCCTAATGCCATTGTTAGCACATCAGTGAACCAGAAATAGATAATGTGCCATCAGCTACCTGTTTCTTCAAATCCTCCTGAAACAATATATGTCTTATAAATAAACAAGGACAAATAAAGTTGATTTCAAATTTAAAAGAAGTCAACATTGTCAGATCCAACATTGGCAGGATTATAATCAATACAATATCAGTAGCTTACTTACAATTCTGGCAGCAGTCTTCGCTACCTTTGCATTTGGGATCTTCCCACTTTTATCTTCGTGTGCTTTAATCCAAAGGGTTGCCCGATCAAACTCCGCATCAGGCATTGTTTTCATCTTTAAAACAAACAAATGATTAACATCTTAATAAACTTGATTAACATCTTAATATATATTCAACCAAGGCAGTTAAAATTCACACTAACCAGTTCATCCTCCAAACCAGCATACCCTTTACGCGATAGTCTATGATGATACTCATGCTTAGATTTCCTATCCACCTGTTCGTTGTGAACAATAGAATATTTCCACACAGTGAGGACTCTATTTACAAGTTTAAAAACAACAATTGTACAGAAATAAAACAAAAGAAAAAGCTGACATGCAGACCAGGCCAAGGATCAATTGCATGGTCATCCCAATTCAAAGTCCTGGCAGCTCACTTGCATGCAATTCATGAGTTGAATCCGGCCACACAATTGCAACATTACTTATTAATTGACAAAGTATAGTATATATATTAATAACAGTATATATAGTTATGTATGCCTGAATGCTAATATGATGTACAGTATATTAATAACATTACTTATCAATTCAGCCATAATGGTGATATTTGAATCAAGTCAAGGATGAGGATGTAATGGTGATTGCTCTTCTTGAGGTGACAATAAGATTAAGAAAATTATGTTTTTCAATTTGTTTTTTTTTTCTTTCATGAAGCATTACTGCCCAACCAGAAAAGAAATGGAGGGGCTACAAGAATTCAATATAACCAAGAAAAAATAGGCAGAATTTCTGTAAAGTAGGGAATTTATGTACAAATTAATATCTTACCTCCCACTGAACCGAAATCCAAGAGTTCACAAAGACCTTCCAATCTGCCTTCTCAATAAATTCATACTCTTTAGGAGGGTCAATTAATAAATCAGGTTGGTCTTTGTAAGAGAGTACATATTTAGTAGTCAGTCTGGACTTGAATTCCCTCCACTTAGATGATGCAGATGCTAACACCATCTTCCTACATTCAGCAGGTAGCACAAAAGCCATCTACTTGCATAGAGACACGTTACACAATTTACATCTTAATAAAACTGTAATTTTATAATGTTTTAGTATGATAATGTACTAGTCATATAAATTTGGGACAAATGTTGCTTACCTCTACATTTTCCCAAATTTTGTCCTTTACATGATCATCCACTTTCTTCCAAGTGTCTATGATAATTGGGACCTTTGTACGTGCTAAAGTCCCAATGTAAGACTGCATCTCGGTCCCTGCCTTCCCATGTGGCTGCCCTTTTGCATTGAACTCCACCACCTTTTTGACTTTCATTATTTTTCGCTTTACAATGCGAGGCATTGTAACCATCCCCCTCTTATTCTTTCCATTAACTGAGCTCTCGGTGGTGGCAGTGTCCTTTGTCACCTTCGATTGAGATGAAGTGGGCTCAGCTGCCTTTGATTTGGAGGTCTTCTTCTTGGAGGAAGCCACTGCCTTTGCACCCATTGAAGTGGGCTCAGCTGATTTTGATTACTGTAAAAAAAATAATAATAAATGATTGAAACCTATAGAATTTACTACTAAAGATTTAATTTTCAGTACCAAGTAAAAACTCATGAATGGCAGTGTCATAGAGATATGCTACAGATCCTTCCAATTAGATTAATAGAACTAACCTTTACTTATCTGTAGTTTCTGCTAAATTTTGCAAAGAATGCAAAGAATGCAGTAAAGAACCTGCAGAACAATATCAATCATGGATTAAAAGCTTTATATAATCAGATACATGGATTAAAAGCTTTATATAACCAGAAAAACACTTAACCAGAAATCACACATTAAAAATAAGCACACAGTCATGGCCCAAGCAAAACAGAAAAACCAATTACCTTAGATAAATGCCCTTTTGATACTACTGATCAATCCATATACCCTCACCATCAGGTCTAATGCAGTTTGTAGGATTTTCACTAACAATGTCAACAAATGTCTCAATGGATGGAAGATCTCTGGTAAAAGGTTCATGATCCACTATAATATCCCCCAACTCATCATCATAATCGCAATCATTGTAATTTCTATCTTGGGTTGATAGAACAACAGACCATGCAGCATCTGCAGGGTCTTCCACGTAAAAGACTTGTTTGACTTGGCTAGCCAAAACAAATTGATCATGCTTAAAACCTATCCTACTAAGATTAACCAAAGTAAAGCCTAGATCATCTATTTTAATTCCATTTGTATTCTCAACCCAATCGCACTTAAAGATAGGAATTCTAAACTTGAAGTAGTCAAGTTCCCATATTTCTTGAATCACCCCATAGAAACACATATATGTGATTATGGGGTTTTTATCTCTCGCACTAGAAATTTGCATTGTATCACCAACCCAACACACGCCACTGTTTTGAACAGCCCGAACTGCATCACAAGTCTTAGTATTAAAATGAACCCCATTAATGGAATAAGCATTAAATTTCGGGACTTCCATGCATGGCCCATCAGCTAGCCAACTTAGCGTGTCTGGTATGTCATTAGTTTCACAATTGAGGTCAGATTTAACTGCAAGGATAAACNTCATTTACATACAAGCTAGGAATTACTTATATAGCTTAGTTCATCCTTTTAAGAAACTAACACTTACTCGATTCTTTAACCAAAGAATGAAAGTGCGATTGTGCTTATCTTGCAGCCACTTTTCATTTTTTTTGAACCTAGGATGTGTAGCCTTCAAATAGCTCATATGCTCACTACAAAAAATGGTAGAATCCTCAATTAATATTGACAGTTGTGCTACTCAAAGACTTAATTAATGAACATGAAAATGAAGTCAGATATCCCTTACGCGATATAAGGTGTCACTTCATTTGTATTCTCTAATACAAACAGATGGGCTTGGTCCAAAAGCTCACGATCAACCCTATGTATAGAAGCACCGGATAAGGGCTTACATTCCTTAGAAGATCCCTGATTGTGTCTTGATGGGATTCCAATAGTACTGGCACGAGAAAGATGTTCAAAGCAAAATTCCAAAGCTTCTTCAGCAATATAACACTCGGCAATGCAACCCTCGAGTCGATACCAATTCCGAACATACCCCTTTAGTACTTTCATATACCGTTCAAATAGATACATCCACCTAAAGTAAACTGGTCCACATAACTGAACTTCTCAATAAGATGCACCGTTAAATGAACCATAATATCAAAAAATGATGGTGGAAAATACTTCTCGAGCAAATAAAGTGTAACCACTAGATCTTCCTGCGTCTTATCTAGTATAGAAGTATCCACCACTTTACTACATATAGCATTGAAGAAGAAACAAAATCTGGTTATAACATATCTCACAGGCTTCTCCAAAATTGAACGGATGGCCACGGGGAGCAATTGTTGCATGAAGGCATGACAATCATGTGACTTAAGGCCAACAAGTCTTAAATCCTCCATTGATACCAGACTTCTAACATTTGAAGAATACTGCTCAGGGACTTTTATACCAAAAAAAGAATTGCATATGGTTCTCTTCTCTTCCCTCAAAAGATTCCAACTAGCTGTAGGCAAATGAGTTCTTTTTTCTCCAACAATAGGTACGTACCCCCATGTCTAGGAGATCTAAACGAGCTGCAAGCCCATCTTTTGTTTTGGTAGGAATGTTCAACAATGTACCGATAATACTATTGCATACATTTTTCTCAATGTGCATAACATCGAGAATATGAGGAACATGGGAGATTTCCAATATTCGAGTTCAAAAAAGATTGACTTTTTTTTCCAACACGCTCTTGTATCACCCTCCACTCGGTTACGGGGCCACTTTTTCTTCCCAAAAGGTAAGAAATTAAGGCTTTCCACCTTTGCCAATACTTCTTTCCCACTTAATGGCACAGGAGGTGGAGAAAATTCTTGACAATTATTAAATGCAGCCTTTTGCTTTCGATAAGGATGATGTCGTGCTAAGAATCTTCGATGGCCTATGTATGAGCATTTATTACCACGAGCCAACCTATGGGGTTTTGTGTGTTCTCCACATACTGGACATGCATTATATCCTTTTACCACACATCTAGATAAATTACCATAGGCTGGAAAATCGTTTATTGTCCATAAAAGTACAGCTTTTAGAGTGAAATACTCTCCTTTGTATGCATCATACACTTCTGCAACTCCCTGCCATAGACTTTTTAAATCATCAGTCAAAGGTGCTAGGTAAACGTCTATATCATTTCCAAGTTGTTTAGGACCAGAAATTAATAGACTCATCATCATGAACTTTCTTTTCATACACAACCATGGTGGAAGGTTATAAGTGACAAGTAGAACAGGTCAGCAACTGTATCTACTACTTAAAGAGCTATGGGGATTTAAACCATTAGCTGCAAGTGCGAGTCTAAGGTTTCTAGGATCTTCAGCAAATTCAGGCCACTTATAGTCCACTAACTTCCAAGACGGGGAATCTGCAGGATGCCGCATCTTACCATCATTCACTCTTTCATAAACATGCCAAGTCAAACGTTCAAATGTTTTACTAGACTGAAACATCCTTTTAAACCTTGGGATAATGGGAAAGTACCACAACACCTTTGCGGGCACTACCTCCTTAACAGTTGAATCCTTACTTAACTTCCACCTTGACACAGTACAGTTGGGGCAATTAACCTCATCAGCATACTCATTCCTATACAAAATGCAGTCATTAGGGCATGCATGTATTTTCTCATAGTCCATCCCTAATGCACACAAAGTCTTCTTTGCCTCATACATAGACGTGGGTATGTTATTACCTGATGGAAGAAAATCCCCAAAGGCAATCAAGTAGTCAGTGAAACTTGCATCACTCAATCCATGCTTTGCTTTCAAATTGTACAATCTTACAAGTGCTCCCAACTTGGTGAATTTATCACAACTAGGATATAAAGGTTGATCGCCATCCCCAATCTAATTAATGAAATCGTTACAATCATTTGAACATTCTTCCTCTTCATTATCTCCCATATCCACTGTTTCGGAAACAAAATTAGCATCTTGTTCCTCCACACATCTACCTACATTCGCAAATGTACTTGAAACTTCTCCATGCCATATCCAAGTTTTGTAACTTTGGTCAACCCCATTTAAATATAGATGATCCCTTATAACTCCAATCCCAAATTGTCTCATATTTCCACATTTTTAGCAAGGGCAATGAATGAGGTTTGGGTTTCTAGCATGCTGTAATGCAAAATTGAAGAATTCTTGAATCCCTAACTCATATGCCCTTGATCTCCTATCCGCATACATCCATGACTTATCCATCTTTCACCAAAAACAAACATATCATTTATAAAATCATACCAAATATTGACTCTATTGAAACAAAACAAAAAGAAATTAACACAAACTAAACATAACCACTATACCAGAACCCATAAATCTTGTACCTTTAACACACATATTTTTGGGTATTGGAGGGGCAGCAGCTATATATGCACTTCAATACAAAATTTCAGACTCCTAACTATTATTCCCATCAAAATCAAGTATGTTTTCTATAATGTGTAACAAAAGTAATGTGAATAGCATCAAGAAATCAACACAATCCCTACAATAGTCTAAAAATAAAACTATACCAAACAAAGTAGTTATTCAACATGCAAGTACCAAGCTCAAACAAAGTAGTGAGTAATCCCAAACTGTACCTAACTACATGTCAGAACCAACATAACAGGGAAAACAAAAAAAAAAACCAAACAAGAAAAATAAAATGAAAACCAGCCTGATGAACTCACCTTTCCAATCCAATCAAGTGCGCAGCCTATATTCACAATCCCCAAGCTCACTAAGCAATTCACCTCTTCAACTAATGCTGTCATATATAGGAAATTAATTATACAAGTTATCAAGATCTAAACAAAGCACAAAACCAAGCAGGAAAAAAACCTTGAAATTTGGTGCTTTTCTAACCACAAAACAGAAGTGCACACCCTAACCCAAATTTGGGGCTTTTATTTAAAGAGGAAAAGACTCGTTCGAAATCTGATTTTTCATACCCATATTGAAATCTGTTTTTATTTAACAAATTTCATACCCTAACCCAAATTTACCTGAGTAATAGGCGAAGATGATGAACGGGAGTGCTTCTTTAGTCGATTAGTGTTGAAATTAGGGCACAGAAATAGGCGATAAGGAAGGAACTAGGAGGAGAAAGATGGCAGAAGTATTGAAGATTGAGCAATGAGTGAAGATTGAGCGACGAGTGCTTCTTCAGTCCCAGTGATGAGTGAAGATTGAGCAATGAGTGTACGAATTGGGCTGGAGTGAAGATTGAGGATGCAGATGAAGTGTTCAATGGGGCTGAGTGCTTCTTCAGTCCCAGTGCATGCTTCTCGAATGGGGGCTAAGTGTTCTGTCTGATGGGTGGGTGAAGTCAAGAGGGTTTGACCCAAAAATACTTAAGGCGCCAAAAGGGTTTCATTAAAGCGGGCGTGCACTTTGTCAATACAAAGACCCGCAAATTTTTAATTTTTGTGTAACTTGCCCTACACAACGGTTTTTCCTAAAACTATTGTTTTTAATAATTTAGAAAAATCTATCCAACCAAATAGCATTGGATATGATACCATCATATAATGGTTTCTTAATACCCGTTGTGTATTAAATTAAGATAACGGACAAAATACGAACCGTTGTCTATTGACTGTTGTCTATTTATATAATTGTAGTGGTGTCATGGGTGAAAACTTGCTCTTTTCACAATTTATGAATAAGATCTCTAACTTTGATGAACTAAAATATGAGAAATTAACTAAAAATTAACTAGAAAATATAACATGGTGGTGTTTTCCCCTAACCAAGGTAAAGGGATCTAGTGACCAACCATGGTAAAAATAAAAACAAGGAAAGAAATACAAAAATAAAATAAAAATAACAAAGACATAAATAAAGAAAGAAAAAAAATATAGACAAGAGTTAAGCTACTGTGAGGCAGAGGCCTCCAAGGAGGCGTGAAAATAAAACCTGGAAAATGAAGGCTGAGCCTTCCTCAAAAATTAAGATAATAAATTAAAATATAATTATATAATATAATATTTTTATTAAACGGGTATACGAGGCGGGGCGGGGACGGGGATGGTATTACCATACCCGCTTAATCGGGACGGGTCTCCACGTGAATTTTCGGGGGCGGGGAATTTTGCCATCCCTATTCCCATCCAGCCTTATGACTGTTCGCATCCCAAAGGCGGGTTGGGCCTGGTGTGTGAGTGGGCCTGCGCAAGTGGGCTGACATTGGGCTTCTCTATTTTTCTTCTTCTCCTTCCATTTTGGGCCGGTGACATGGGAAAGGCTTCTCTTCAACATTTTGGGCCATTTTCCTCTTTTATTTCTTTTGGGTTTCTCATTTTAATTCCTACAAAATAAAAATACAATAATTAATTAAAATAAATCTAAACTAAAATAAATTCTAATAAAACATTAAAACCTAGAAAATGAAACAAAAACTAATAAACCCACTAATTAACTAAATAATTAACATAAGAAATAAAAACGCTAAAAGACGTAAACAAAAATGTATGATTTTAATATATATAAATTGAGCCCAACATCTACCATAATAAAAATGATTTGGATGAGTTTGTCATTTTCTTATAAATAATAAGTTTCCACTAAGAAAATTGATTGGAATCAGTTTGCAATAATAAAATTGATGTATATGATGGTGAAATTACGATGTTTCTAATTGTTGTGGGCATATTTTCGACTGGTGAAGTTGATAGTCATTGTTGAAATCTTTCAACCATTTGATAGTCGAAATTGTGTCCTGTGTCAGCTCAACCTCATCGAACTTCATGTCCTTTGAAGTGCTCATTCTACTCAGCTTTCTTCGTGTTCCCATTTTGAGAATGTCCTCAACTAGGTCCTGCATGATTAATATCCATATGTCCACACGTGTTTTCTGCATTTTAAACATATATAATAGTTAGTTGTTACATTTAGTAAAATACTTGGTAAAATAATTGTTACTGTTATGAAATCTAAACATATATACCAATCTTTTGGCTTTCTTGTAGTTCAAGTCCAGTCCAATCCTTCTTTGTTTGAATGGATCAAAGTGAAGCCAATTTCCTGCATCCTTGTCCATGATTAGCAACGTGTGGTGGAAATCTTCATGATTGTCAATCATGATGAGTATCTTGTCAGACTTTCCCAGGGAACAAAGAAGGGGTTCGTATAGGTATTGCTCAATCCCCAAGCTATCATCTTTTGCTTCATTGATCTGTTATGAAAACATATGGATTTGTGAATGTTTATTGAATTTTTACTGACTGTGAGTGACAATAATTATGTATTGACTAATGAATCTTTAAATGAACTTACCCTAGCGAAGATTGTGAGGAATTTTGCCTGTGTTGGTGTGCTGGTGTTTGGGATTTCATCTTGTCCATCTCCTCTTGTAGCAGGTCACCAAAGGAATCTATAACCTGATATGCAATTTTCCAACATTTTTAAGTAGTTTCAAAATTTAAAATTTGAGTTTGCATGGTAAGTAGTCTTATATTGTTTGCGATTGCATTCTCCATTATCAAATTTTGGACATCTTGTCTGGAGATAGAACTCACACCGTCTAGCTTTTCCTATAACAAGGTGCTGCATGAAGAATACAAATAGTTACTGAAGTAATTAGTTTTAAATTTTGGAGTAGTACCGGTGCATGGCATTTGTCCAAAAGTGGATGAGCAAATTTTTAGTTTCTTCACTCAACAACTTAAAAACCAGATATTTTGTCCACTTGATCGTGTCAACAGGTTCCACTATCAAATTTTGTTGTCGAGTTACTGGTACTTTTGGAGATTGTACTTTCGTGTCAGATTCCTCTTCAATATCCAGGTGCAAGTTGAAGCTTGGTTGTTCATCATCCACCTGCTTTGTTTTTTTTTTTCCTCTTTGAGCTATTTTGATGATTCATTTTGGTTTAAGTTGTTGTGGAAGCTCTTCTTTTTCCAAGGTTTCCTCCTCTCCTGTTTCATTCTTCTTCTTTTTTCTTGCTACAAAGTTGTATTCATAAATGTTATCTGTCTTTCGAACCATGTCACCCATGTGCTTCAATCTGTTTAGCATTGAGTATTGGACAATGGCACGACATGGAGTTTGATTCTCTAGTTGAGTAGTTGTTGCAGCTTCAGGAGTTGTTGAGATTGGTAGAGACTGCTGGTCCATTGTCGCTTTAGTTTCAGTGTTCTCTTGTGTGGTAGCTGGTACGTCCGTAGCCTACTGGTCCATAGTTGCTTCAGTTTCAATCTTCTCTTGTGTTGAAGTTGCTCCATCTTCAGTTTTCTCAAGCGGTGGACTATGTTGGCTGGTTTCAATGTCAAAAGGGTGTTGTGGAAGCGCTTTTGCAGGTTGAGACATTGGGAATAAGTCATTCATTGGACTCAATTGGAATGAGTCAGTGTCAGAATGGTCTTGTTCATCAGGTTGTGGAAGAGTTGTTGCAGTTTGTTGAGTTTCGAGGGGCTCGGATGATAGACGAGAATGTTGTAGACTAGTCTCACCCTCAGCATGCTTAGGGTATGGAGGTTGGGCTGCAGTTAACTCAATGGTGTGCTCCTTTTCTTCCTCATCATCATCTTGAACGATCCTTTTCTGTTTTGAATTGATAGCTTCCAGCTTCTTTACTTGTTCAAACAGGGACTGATTTTTGGCTCTCAGGACTTGTTCCTCTTCATCATTTCTTCGTTTCGGTTTCTCAGAACTCAAGTTTTTTTTTTTTTTTTTTTTTTTTTTTTTTTTTTTTTTTTTTCTGTTGATTCGAGGTCACTCTTGAGCTTTCCAATCACGTCCTTTGCATTGAGCACCATTTCCCAGTATTTTGTGTTCTTCTCTTCCAATATTTTACAGTAAGTTGTGATTCCTTCAACCACTTTCTCACCCTCAATTCCATCTGGATTTTGGGTTGTGTAATCATCTACTATTTTCTTTAAATCTGACATGAGTTGTTTGTAAATGTCATGGAATTGTTGCATTTCATGCTATCTCCCTTGAAATTATGCTCCTTTTTAAAGTCATCTATCTGCATGAATTATTTCAAAAGTTAGTCTATGCCATATTGTTATTTTGATACAGTAGCATTTAACTTTAACTTAGTGCATGTCATGTTGTTACTTTGTGACAATACCATCACTTGATTGTCATAGTCCCACAGTAACAATCACCTGCTGTTTACTGTCACGCAATAACAATCCCAATTAGTGACTCGCTACACATTGACAATCTTAGTAACAAGTCCATTAACAATCACATTTCCTTGTCCCTGGTTTCTTCACAATAAATGATTTCTAAATTTTTACCCAATTTTGGAGTGTCTGGCCTAGTTCTTCGTCTTCTTCCTCTTCAGAGTCTTTTGTTTCTCGCAGCTCACATGCTTGTTGACTTAGTGGTTGCTCCGACACTTGTCCTTGAAACATTGTACGTCTTCATAATTTAAAATGAAAAAATGTTAGTATTTTCAATTTTAAAATAGTTACAGACAGACAGTTACAATTTTAAAATAGTTACAGACAACAGTTACCTCAAAGTCTGGAAGTCTATAATGCTTCAGGATGTGGTTGAGATGATCTAGATCCCACTTCATAATTCCAGGTGTTTCGTTCTCCCTCCCCCTTATTGGATTGATGATGTTCGACTTATGAAAGATCCAATATTGTTGGCATTGAAGTAGTATCAGCTCAAAAAAAAAAAACAAAAAAAAAACAAAATAGGATGCAGTACATTCATGGTTAAACAATGTTAAAAAACAAGAAATAGGATGTAGTGCTTACCAGTATCACCACAACACAACCAGACATGGACTTGCTTGTTTGGAACAATGATCGATTTGTGCAGGTAGTCATGCACTTCCTTTGTCCAATCTTTCTGTATCATTCCTCTCAAGTCTTTGTTGGTGTGAGTTAACCCATGTAATTACTGTGTAATTATTAGAATTAATTAGGTGATTTATTAATTCATATAATTTAGTTATAAGCCCATGTATATAAACCACACTTTGTGGTTTTAATGAATTAAGCAAGAATTATATTTGAAATCCTAAAACATTCTCTGTTCATGGTATCAGAGCCGACCCTTCTCACCTCTTCTTTCTCATAGTTATTAGGGATTAGGTGTGGTTTGTTTGGATGTTTTAGGGTTATATCTTGATCATTGTCTCTCTTAATCCTAGATTAAGTTGCTTATCAGAGTATTGGTGGGTGTACTGGTGCAGTTCTGTTCAAACAGAGAAGCATCGACGAGTTCCGCTTGATCATTGATCTTGCTCCACCAGAAAATCATCCCTACCTGTGACTGCCTGTGCGCAGCGCCGACTCACCTGTCTACGCGTGACTGTTGCTTGTGCGCCAGAGACGCAGCGTCGACCCGCTTGCGCGCGCCGTCTATCTGACTCATCCGATCCCTTCCTCGTGCGCCGGCGACTACTGCTTGTCCGCCAGAGACGCCGCCCCACCTGCCTGTGCGCAGCGCCGACTCAACTATCTCCGCGCGACTGCTGCTCGTGTGCCAGAGACGCAGCGTCGAAATGCCTGCCTGGGCGCACCTCCACCTGCTTGTGCGCACTGACCCGCCTGCCTGGGCGCGCCTCCGCCTTCTTGTGCGTGTCTTCCGCCTTCATGCGCACGCCGTAACATCATTTGTAGTGGCTCACTAGTACGCCGATCACTGGTGCGTCGATTCTGCTGTAACACTGACTGCTCTACTTTGCCTCTTACTGTAGCAGCGAAGCCGACCCATCCTCGGTGCATACTGCTCTTCGTGATTGCTTGGTTGCTTGCTGGTCTGTGTGTGTGTTCTCTCTGTTTTGTCAATCATCATGTCTCAGACACTTCCTTCTAGTCCTGGAAGCTCGAACAGGAATAAGAACAAGGATGTGGTTAACCCAAAACCACCGCTGCTTGCTCTCCCTCCGTTAAGTTCCCAGGATGTGTTATCACTAATCTCACCTGAGAAACTTGATGGCTCAAATTATATTGATTAGGCTCTCATCGTGCAGAATAAAATTAGAGGTCGAAAACGGTGGGGTTTTATCTCTGGAACAAGAGCAGCTCCAGAAGATGTGAATTCTTATGAGTTTGAAACATGGGAGGATGAGAATTGCATGGCCAAGTCTTTGCTTCTTGATGCTGTGACTAAAGAAGTCTGATCTCTCTTTATTCGATTACCGACGACGAAGGACATCTGGGACGCAGCCAAACAAACTTATACAGTGAGCCAAGATGCTTCCAAGGCATATCAACTCCATTGTGAGGTAATCTCTATACGTCAAAATGGTGAGTCTATTATTTCCTATTTTGGCAAGCTACAAAAACTTTGGCAGGATATTGATGCAATTGAACCTTGTATTATGGATTATGCGAGTGATGTTGAAAAATATACACTATGATTAACTCTCAGAGATTATACATGTTTCTAGCTGGTTTGGATTCTCATCTAGATGGAGTTAGAGGCCGTATTCTTGCCATGTCTCATCTACCTAAATTACAAGTGGCCTATGCAATTGTGTGCTCTGAGGCTAATCGGCATGAAGCTATGATGGGGGATGCTGATGGGGCAATCGCTATGGCAGCTCGCAAATTCTCACATAAAGATGCTAAGAAAACTGACCGAAAGTGTACTCACTGTGGGGGTACGACCCATATGGTCGAAAAATGTTTTAAGCTTCATGGCTATCCAGAGTGGCATCCGAAGGGAGTGAAGGCTTTTTCTTCTAATCCGAAGGTTGATAACTCAAGTTCCAGGGTGAACTCTGTTAGTTCCTCCAGCTTTGTTGCCAAGCCAGGTATCTCTAACTCTGCCTTGAGTACTTCTGCTTGTACTAGTAATGGTGCATGGATAATTGATACAGGTGCTACGGATCATATGACTTCTGATCGTTATGTTTTTAGTCATCTTTCACCTGTCTGTCCTAAACCATTTATTGTTAATACCAATGGTGTGTCATCTCATGTTCTAGGGGGGCACAGTCTCCTTCTCATCTGATTTGTCTTTACATAATGTGTTGTTTGTTCCTTCCTTAAATTGTAACCTTATTTCTGTTAGTCAACTAGCCAAAACTCATAATTGTGTGGCCACATTCTTTCCTACCCATTGTGTTTTCCAGGACATTCTTACCAAGGAAAAGATTGGCAATGGTAGAAAGAGTGGTGGATTGTACTATCTGGATAGTGGGGTTTCCGCTTCAGACGGTCGTGGCATTGTGAGTCTAGTTCGTGATGGTTCCTCAGAAAATAAGAAGAAGATTTGGTTGTGGCATCGCCGACTTGGTCATCCTTCCTTTAGTTATCTTCAGCGTTTATTTCCCTCTTTATTTCCTGGTTTAAACATTTCCAATTTTAGTTGTGAAGTTTGTGTGTTGGCCAAAAGCCATCGTTCAGTGTTTCCTTCTAGTGATAAACGTATGGATGTTCCTTTTGCTTTGGTACATTCGGATGTTTGGGGTCCTGCCCCGTGTGTTACACATAAAGGAATGAAATGGTTTGTGACATTTATTGATGATTGTACTAGAATGACTTGGGTTTATCTTCTCAAACATAAAAGTGATGTGTGTGCTGTTTTTCGCCTTTTTCATAACATGGTCCTCACCCAGTTTGCCTGTCCTATTAAAGTTTTGCACTCTGATAATGGCGGTGAGTTCGTTAATACAGAGTTGACTCAGTATTTTGCTTCTGCGGAGATCCTTCATCAGACTTCTTGCGCTCATTCTCCATAACAGAATGGGGTTACTGAACGCAAAAATCAACATTTATTGGAAGTCACTCGGTCCCTTCTTCTGGGCGGTCACGTGCCATCTTTGTTCTGGCGTAATGCCTTGAGTTTTACCGTCTATCTGATTAATCAGACCCCATTTAGTGTCCTTGACTTTCGGCGACCTTTGCATGTTCTCTCGGATTTTGTCTCTTTGGAACCCCGGGTTTTTGAGTGTGTTGTTTTTTTGCATTTACATTCTCATAAGTGATCCAAGCTCGCATCTCGGGCCTTAGAGTGTGTATTTGTTGGTTATGGTCTGTCTCAAAAGGGGTATCGGTGTTATCATCCTTCTACTCAGTCCTTCTATGTTTTTGTGGATGTCACTTTTCATGAACATCACCTCTTTTATTCTCCACGTCCATTGGATTCTACTCTTCAAGGGGAGGTTTCTAGTGAAGTGCAGAATCGAGATGATATGTTGTTCTTTGATTTTGGTTATGGTAGAAATAGTGAGGAAAGGTCAGAACAGACTACTGATCACCCAATGTCGGAGTCTGAGGATGAGGCTGAGACTGCGGAAATTACTTAGGATATGGTAGGACAAGAACCCACGAATTCTGAGCCTGAAGAATCACCACTCCATGATAGTACCTCCATCTCTCCTACTCCATTGGATCAATCTTCTTCATCCATTGAGGTAACCAACAATACTCTTGATTCACATTCTAGTTCAGATCTTGACTCTAATGCTTCTAAATTTACGCTTCCTCCTCAGTCTAACCGAGGACAACCACCAGCTAAATATGAGCCAGATCCAAATGCCAAAGTTAGGTACTCAATTAATAATCATGTGTCATCTGTTAAACTTTCAAAGTCATATCAATCGTATGTTCTGGAATTATCTTCTGTTGGTATTCCTAGTAGATTGCAGGATGCTCTTACAGATTCTAGATGGACCAAAGCTATGGCTGAAGAAATGGGGGCATTACAGAAGAATTCAACCTGGGAGTTGGTTTCTCTACCTAAGGGGAAGAAGACAGTTGGATGCAAATGGGTGTTTGCAGTCAAACACAAAGCTGATGGATCAGTTGAAAGGTATAAGGCAAGGTTGGTAGCAAAGGGTTATACATAGTCCTATGGCATAGACTACCTGGAGACATTTGCTCCAGTGGCCAAGTTAAACACAGTACGGGTTCTGTTGTCTTTGGCTGGTAACAAAGATTGGTCACTCCTTCAGTTTGATGTAAATAATGCCTTTGTCCATGGTGATTTAATTGAAGAAGTATGCATGGATCCTCCTCCAAGTTTACCAGAGTTTGATAATACAAGATTAGTATGTAGACTAAGGAAGTGTTTATATGGTCTTAAACAATCTCCGAGAGCCTGGTTTGGGAGATTCACCCGTGCAATGAAGAACTATGGTTATCAGCAGAGTAATTTTGATCATACTTTGTTCCTAAAGAGAAGGGGGAAGAAGATTACTGCTCTTATCATTTACGTTGATGATATGGTTCTGACCGGAGATGATTATGAGGAAATCTCTAATTTGCAGAGCTACTTGTCTAGAGAGTTTGAAATGAAACAGCTGGGGACTTGAAGTTCTTTCTTGGGATAGAAGTTGCTCGGTCTAAACATGGCATATTCCTATCTCAAAGGAAATATGTTTTAGACTTGTTGACTGAAACTGGTATGCTTGGGTGTAAGCCAGCTGTCACTTCTATGGAACAAAACCATAGACTTTTCGAGTGTTTGGGGGCTTTGCTTGCAGATAAAGGGCGATATCAGAGACTTGTTGGGAGATTGATATACTTCTCTCACACTAGACCTGACATTGCTTATGCGGTTAGTGTAGTAAGCCAGTTTATGCATGCCCCGTGTAAACCCCATATGGATGCAGTGGAGCGAATTTTGCAGTATTTAAAATCTGCACCTGGTAAATGGTTGTTGTTTGCTAATCATGGTCATGTGAATGTTGAAGGTTTTTCTGATGCAGACTGGGGTGGTTCAGCAGATGATAGGAGGTCTACCTCAGGCTACTTTCCCTTTGTAGGAGGAAATTTGGTGACCTGGAGGAGTAAGAAGCAATCGGTTGTATCTAGATCAAGTGCAGAAGCTGAATACAGAGGTATGGCACTTGGAGTAGTCGAGCTTTTAATGTTGAGACATTTATTGACTAATTTAGGGTGTCCACCTACCAAGCCTATGGACTTGTTTTGCGATAACAAATCTGCTATTGATATAGCACATAATCCTGTTCAGCATGATAGAACAAAACACATTGAGATTGATCGACACTTCATTAAAGAGAAGCTTGAAGCTAAGATTATTAATTTCCCATTTGTGAAGTCCAAGGATTAGCTTGCAGATGTGTTGACCAAGGCCGTAGCAAATAGGGTGTTTTTGGACTCACTAGACAAGTTGGGCATGTGCGATATATATGCACCAACTTGAGGGGAAGTGTTGGTGTGAGTCAACCCATGTAATTACTGTGTAATTATTAGAATTAATTAGGTGATTTATTAATTCCTATAATTTAGTTATAGGCCCATGTATATAAACCACATTTTGTGGTTTTAATGAATTAAGCAAGAATTATATTTGAAAACCCTAAAACATTCTCTGTTCAGTCTTCAGCATGCTTGACCAGGTCCCAAGCAAGGTGTACTCTAGAACTAGGGAATAGAAAGGTTGCCAGCAGTTCCAAGATTATTAATCGCACAATATCGTCATTGTTGTCCTTTTTGTTCCTTGCACTTGAGCGACTTGATTGTGTTGTCTTGGTTTGCTTGCATTCTTCTATTGCCTTGAAGAGAGCCGCTTCCACCAATGTTCTTCTTATCCTTTCTTTATTCTCAAAGTAGTCATTTATGAACTTAGTCTTCTTCACCTGTTTCTTGGATAATATGACATCATTTCCAAGTTCTGGCAGCCCGAGTAACTTAGCAATGTCACTTGTTTTAAGTGAAATTTTCCTCTTGCTAAAGATGAATTTTTTTGACTTCTTGTCATAAGCCTTGATGAAGTACTCAATGTTCTCATCAGACTTGATTGGGTTGCTACCCATCTTCTCGTTGAGGAAAACATTTATGAGAGGCTTTTGGAGCTTCTGATAGGTATTTGGAGTGACGTTGCCTTTGATTTTATCTACAACATTTTGAAATGCAACCATGTTTCATCTGTATTGAGGTCGTCCCGACCTTTTTCTTTTTGCTTCTTCCTCTACCACTGGTTGTTTCTTTTTCAGAGCCATCTTTTTTGAAATCTTGCAATTTTTTTATTTATACATGTCAATGAGTAAGGGACAATTTTTAGATTGTTACAATATTCAGAGAGTAACAAATTGATGCTATTGTTACTGTCGAACATTACCAAAACCTGATTCTTCCTATCGGTCAGTAACAATCAGAAAGATTGCTACTGTCTGACAGCAATAATCCCACATTGTAAAATTCAACCACAAACAAAAAAAAACGAACATCAAACTCAAAACCAATAACAAACCCAAAATCAATAAGCAAATATATTGTGCTAATGGTGACAATTATTTAGGAGAGCTGCAATTTGCACGCCCTTTCTTTTCTTTTTGCACACCCCCAACAACTTAATTTGTAAATTTACATAATTGACACAAAGAGAAATGACCATAAAGGACAACCTACATTATTTGAAAAAAAAAAAAAAAAAAACTTTCTTTACACACCCAACCCAACACTCTTAAACCCCAACCACAATAATCCTAAAACTCTCATTACACACCTCCACTCATAACCTCATTTCTTCATCTTTCCACCATTAAACCCTAAGTTTTCTTTCTTGGTTACATATAGGGAATAATATTGTAGAAATACATATTAGTTTTCATGAATAGAGCCTTCACTCGTCCATTATTCGCCTTCAGACGAGGTATGATAATAATTTTTTGTGTTTTTTTTTTGTGTTTTTCATTTTCTATTCGCGGTTTGTTTGGCGAACTAGTACCGAACTTTTCTCAATTCTTCGACAAATATGTATCAAACAAAGTTAATATATTCGATGGTTACCCGCTGAATGAAAATTACAAATAAATTTTTTAAAAATCCATTCGGTGACTATCCACCGAATAAACTTACAAATTTCGACAATAATCTGCCAAAATTTGTACATATGTTCGGAAGACATCTATCGAATGAATTTTTTTATGTAAAATCGATCTTGTTCGATAGTCAACTGTCGAACTATGGCGTTCGGCAAATTACTACCATACAAATACATTTTGTTCTATAACCTTCTGCTGAACACACTGTTTTAACATCATTTCCATGTTTTATATGTAGGACGATGAACAATATGAGCAATATGGTGGTGCTTCTACTCGAAACAGCAGGGTTGAGGACTACATTGGGGCCGAGGCTGAGGTCGAGGTTGAGGTCAAGGCTGAGGTTTTGACCGAATACTCACGTCACTATAGTAATGAATTCACAACGAACGAAGTATTTGTCCATTTATATATGTAAATTATATGTGCAGGTATTTCATTCGAGTGATACATTGGTTAACTGGGCACATGCACAAGGAAGGACGAACAACATAGTCATTGTTATTATGATCAAGGTCTAATGCAGTAGGGGTGGGGAAGAAGAAAGCTAGAGTGTTCCTTAGTTACGAATGAAGTGGTCGCCATAGGCCATCCAAGTATGATGCTAATAGTTGTATGGTAAAATGTCCTAAGGATGGTAGTGACTCTATTACGAAAAGATGTAGATGCCCCTTCTCATTAAAGGGTGTGCAAACTGGTAATAAGGATGAATGGAAAGTAAGTGTTGTATATGGAGTGCATAACCATAGAGTTTTAGTTAGTAGTGAAAAACATTCATTTGTGCGGAGATTATCTGAAAGAGAGAGTTCTTTATTGGTAGATATATTCAAGAATTTAGTGAAACCGAAGCAGATTTTGACCATCTTAAAGGAAATAGATTATTCAAATACAACAACAATCAAAACAATATACAATGTTAGACACCGCCATAGGGTGAAAGAGAAGGCTGGAAAAATCGAAATGCAGTATTTGCTAAGTAAGTTATCTGGACACAAATACTTTGAGTGGCATAGATGTTCTGGTGGTGATGATATTGTGACTGATTTGTTTTGGAGCCATCCTGGGTGTGTTGATCTCTTACATGCATTTCCACATGTATTGATCATGAATTACACGTATAAAACTTTGAGTATGCACTTTCGGGTCAAGATAACCACTCATCATCACCTACAATATGTACAGTTAACACCAATTCGCAAAAGAAGATGCCAAAGGCACGAGTATCCAAATTAAAGGTATATAATTAATTCCAACCGGATGATCTTATTTTATTTTATTAATACTCGTTGGATAATCTAACTTATTGATATTTTTCTACAGACATATAAGACATCACTCACGCCATTTGTTCCGACCCACCGGTATACACACCAATTCAAAGCTAGCATTAGGCCATTCATTACCGGTGCCACTGATGTGAAATCCAATGGTCATTATGGCTCTAGAGTCATAGCTTTAGCTTTGGGGTTGGGTTAAGAAGCGTGGGGGAAGGTGCACATAGATTTATTCCACTTGTTATAGTCATTGTTCAGCCTATATGAGTCCATTTTTGGTCGATCTCGAGTTGTTGAGCAAAACATTCGATTGAGTATTTTGAAGAACCTTCTCTTGCACCAAAGGATTATTCGATAGACATGCTGGAGATGGGATATGTAATCGCGACATGCTATGGTGTAGTGGTGACCCATGTATCTGGATCGTTATGCCTACCATTTAGCGTACATCCAAATACACTTGAAAGATCTGAGATTCGTGAGATTGGTATCGGTTTTGTCAATAACGATCATTTCGTACAGGTACACATTGAACTATATGGTTTGTTTTATTGGATATTTAAATTATCTTTAAGACTCATGTCTAATGCTATTCAATAGGTACACTTGGTACCGGATCACCTTATGCCACCTGTTCTAACCGTGTGGACCTTGTATACCATCGAAAGCGCAAAAATGTGGTATACTAGATACCAATATCACCTTGAGCAATTCAAAAAACTTGTATGCCATACTGATCCATCCACACAAGAACCCGTGTCTCTTGATAGTGATTAATTATGTTCCGGACTTGATGCATTATTTATATTTACTATCATAGCCTTGAACTTGGTGCACTATTTGTATTTACTTATGATGAGATTATTGTATTATTTAAAAATATATAAGTAGGTGGATTTATTCATGGCAGGTATATTCAGGTCGTTCAGTAGTGAGCTATCAAACAAATAGAATATGTTCGATAGTGAACTGTCGAACAAATTGAATATGTTCGGTAGCTGACTGTCGAACAAGTTGAAAGCGTTCGGTAGTGTACTGTCGAACGAACTGTATAACAAAAGATTTTTTTTTCTATGCAATTTGTGTGAAAATTATATAAATTAACTATAGTATTCCATATAAATAAAAGTATAGTCGAATTATAAATAAAACCATAGTCAACACGCAAAGCTAAAATTGTAGTCAAATGTCAAATTATAAAAAGTTCAAACCATAGTCACTCCAATTATCCCGCCATAGTTCAAACCTTAGTCAAGTTACACAAACTACAAAACTATCAACACATAATTATTGGGGGGGGGACGACGTCTCGAACCGCGTTGGTACGTCATAGTGTTCTGCAAGTGTGTCCCCTCTAGAATATGTTGTAAACTCTGAATCGACTGATAAATGTGAGTAGGACGTGTGAAACTTCTTCACCCATGTCAACAATAAGCTGGGTAATCTGTAGCATACGAGCCTCGCGCTCCTAAAAGCCAAAATATGCCAACATTAGCAGATGCAGTCGGACAACAAGAAAATTTTAAGTGTAAATTTACGTACTCGGTAGTATGTAATATCCGATGTGGCATGTAGGTCAAATGCACATCTACGAGTGGGGTTATGGACGATAGGATGTGATATAGCGGTGAACCAATCGATGTACCCGCTCACAGTATCTGATGGCCGCTTCACCGGTATACTGCGAGCCTCCTCAGACAACACGTGATTCCCCCATGCCTCCCACATACCAGCCAAATAATTATACATGGGTTTGTACGAGTGCTCATTCAAACCTCGAATCTCCTGAAAAACCGCACGTGGTGCAGGAGGGATCGTCTGTATCGTCTCAAACTGCCTAAGTACTCTCTCGGGACAATAAGGCTCAACAACATCAAAACACCTTATCATCTCTGTGAAGAAGGCTATAGCTGGCAATGGGTGTGCTTGTCTTTGAGATTTTTATGGTTCCCAAATAACCTGAAAAAAACAATAACATAATATAGTTGAAAACAATAACATAATTGTTCGTATGACTAATCATCTAGACATAACGATAAGTCATATAAGGCTTAACATCATGTCGTTTGAGCAAGGCCCAAAAGCTAAGCCCCTCCTAGGCTCATGAGCTCCTAGACATCGACTTTCTAGGCCCAAAGACTAAACCCTTCCCAGGCTCCTGGGCGCCTAGCCACTGACCTCCCAGGCTCCGGCCCCCTAGGCTCCGGCCTCCTACCCTTAACCTCCTAGGCTCCGGCCTTCTAGGCCTTAACCTCCTAGGCTCCGGCCCCCTAGGTCCTGACCTCCTGGGTTCTGGCCTCCCAAGCTCCAGCCTCCTAGGCCCCGACCCGTGTCGCCTCATTTGGATCCTCGAAACAGGTGACACGTGGCGCTCCTACAGTGCAAGTCATTACAAGGAAAACGTGTCATCACCGGATTGGTTGACACTCTTCTAAAAGTACTATAAAAGAGGTACTTTCTTGTCACAAAGGGACAATTCAATCAATATTATACTATTCACTCACTCTACTCACAGATTCTCTGGACACTGACTTAAGCGTCGAAGGAAGTTCGGCCGGTATCACACCGGTGTCCTTCCCGCTCACTTTTGTGTACTTGCACAGGGTGCTTTGGATATTATTCTTTCACTACTATTCACTAGTCGGACCCAGCTACCTGTTCCTACCCCACTTCGACTTGTCGATCACTCAGTGGGAGGTCAACCGGTCCACGTGGTTCGACTCGACGTTGACTACTTTACCATTTTTTAGCATCAACAGTTTGGCGCCGTCTGTGGGAAACCTACAACTTTTCCCCATTTGATTCTCTACCCTCAGTTGAGGTGCAAAAACCTTCCGACCTTCCGACCCTCGCAATATCTGACAGAGGTCTTATTCTCGTCCAAGTCGACAACACCCCACTGGGTGACAAACGAAGCAAGAAGATTGTCGAATCTGATCATGAGGCATACATCCAACGATTGGAAGCTCAACTCCAACAAACCCAGGAACAACTCGACCTCCAAAAGAACACAACACAGCTGTATGAGCGACTTCTCCACGACAGGGAAAAACATACCACTTTCCGGAGTGGTGAGGGGAGGAACCCTCAGAGGGACCAAAATGTTCCGCGTCAACTGGACGCAGGGCAAGCTAGCCGCCCACCCCCAGGTTTCCAAACGAGACTTGTTCACCCAGTCGGCCGGGCCCGATCTGGCGAGCATCCTACCCGCTCTGAAGAATTCCACATTTATGTGGACTGCCGCCATATGCTTGACGACAACCGTTCTAGACGAGAAGAGCAGCGGATGAACCGGGGTGAATCCAACCTACGTCCCCAAGACTTTGAGGAGGAGAAGGCTATTCGTCCCAAGCGACGACGGGGAGAAGAGCAGGCTTTCTCGACTGAACGCCATGCAGGAGATGATGCTTTCACAGGTGAGCAAATTGCTGACTCCGGTAACAGCGGATCTCTTCCACCAAACCAGCTCCAACAACTCCTCATGGACATCAGCAAGCGTCTGAGGAGAGTGAAGGGGGGAAGTCGTGGTGGACACCTATCTTTGGAAACAAGGGAGCTACCTGAACCTTTCACAGCTCGCATCCTGTCCACCCCCTCGGTTGGCGACGTCCGACCTCCCAAAATAACTCCGTACACAGGGAAGGAAGACCCATATGACCACCTTATAAGTTTCCGGTCAGCTCTGGAGTCCAACGATGACATTACAAAGTGTCGAATCTTCCCTTCCACCCTATCTGGCAATGCAAGGGACTGGTTCTACCAACTTCCTCCAGGCTCGGTTGATTGTTTCAACAAGCTCCGAGAGCTCTTCCTAGGCCAGTATATCATCCAGACCGATAGAATTTACACCATGGATGACCTGACGCGAGTCCGCCAGGGCAGCAGGGAATATATTACCCGATTTTAGCTAGAGCGATCTCGGTGTCGCGACTGTGATGAGAAGGTAGCCTTCGCTGCTTTGAAGGGTGGTCTCCTAGAGGGGGACTTCTTGTTTGAAATCAACCGCCGCAACCCGCACCTACAAAGAACTTATGCAAGAGGTCATTGCCTATGCTACTGTTGAATTCAAAACATATGGGAAGAAGCCGCCTACCATAGATCGTCCAAGTACCGACCAGGTCATCATAGTGCCACCTCAGCCCAAGCCCTACTTGGGTAACCAGTATAGGGGGTCCGGGAAAAAGTTCCAAAAATTCACCAAAAAACAATTTGGTAATGGTAGAGGTGGAGGACAACGAAGGGAGGAAACTTATCAGACATCCTATGCCTCCAGGTTCAAAGTCTATACAATTCTCACTGTTACTTATATAGAATTGTATCCCCAGATCAAGGACATACTTTCTAAGCTCCCACCATGCCCACCACAAACACGGTACCGGGCTAACAAGAACTTTTTTGGCCTTTACCATGACGACCATGACCATGACACCGAGGCATACAAAGCCTTTAAGGAGGCAATAGAAACTTTGGTACATGCAGGAAAGTTGTATGGTTTTGTAGACAAGGTCACTGCGAAGACCAAGACCGAAGGACAACGACGGGGGCGAGTCAATACCATCTGTGGGGGCCCGACCCTCGCTGGCAACTCTAACAGGGCTAGGAAGGAATACGCCCGAAGTGCTCAACAATGCTCCGGCGTTATGGTTGTAGACTTCCACCGTGGCAAAAAGATTCTTAAGCTCGGGTGGTCGCCCATTCCTTTGCTGAGGAGGAGGAACGTGATTTAATCTTTCCACACGATGACCCTTTGGTCATTGAGGCCACCATAGCTAATTTCGACGTGGCTCAGATCCTTGTCGATTGTGGTAGTTCCGTCAACATCCTCTTCGCCTCAGCCTTCACAGCTCTTGGAATTGACCAGGAGAGGCTTGACCGGTCGATCGCTCTTTTACTCAGCTTTTCGGGCGATATGGTCACCCCTCTTAGTGGGATCTACCTCCCACTCACCCTCGGGAGGTATCCTTCGTCCGCTACCATAGCCATTCAGTTTTTGGTGGTCGACTGCCCCACAGCTTACAACGTCATCCTGGGACGACCGGCTCTTAACCAACTGAAGGTTATGATCTCCACTCATTTGTTTTTGAGTAGGTATCAGCCAGGTCATGCTATACGACTTCCGTCAAAAAGAAAAAAGAGGCCAAGCCCTCTATGGCTGTTTCTGTTTCTCCCGCCTGCCCTACCCCGGGTCCTCCTAAAGATCCTGATGCAGTACAATCAGCCAAAGGTTTACAAACGTAAACCTAAAAGAACAAGAAGCCTGGAATCCACCAGGAAATTGAAAGAAAACCTCAACAATTAGTTTGATAAAAAATAATAATAGAATAATCCGCTAGCAATTGTAAAAATTGCTTAAGTACGCTTAACGAAACCCTAGGGCGCAAACAACCATATTATTAAGGCCCATGGATAATTACAAACCCAAATAAAATATAAACGAAAATAAATAAAATGTCTAAAAGTTTAGAATGCAGTTTTGAGGCCCTAAACGATCTCGGATGGCCGAAAAAGCTCATACATCATGGCATAGCCATGAGTTTGTCTCGTCTCGCTATTCCCTTCGAAACGGTATGCATTAGTACCACTTTCTGAGCCAAACTCTCCGACTAGTAGAAATCATTTCCCCAATTTCTTGGGTTTGCGACGATCAAGCTGTTGCACAAACTTCTCCGCCATCCGTTCTGCATCAGATCCCCGTGATGCGTCTTTCAGGGCTATTGCCCAACCAGATGACAATTGTGTGGAAGAAATTCCCATCTCACCTACCTACCCGGATCGCAAGGTTTGGGTCGGAACCCAACTAAGTGTCGGTCTCCGAGAAGAACCCATCCACTTCCTTCGTGCCAATACCGAAGTCTTTGCATGGTCCTATGATGACATGGCCGGGATCTCTCTAGAGGTAATCTCCCATCGCTTGAGTCTTAATCCACAGCACCGCCCCGTCTGACAAAATCGTAGGCAGTACAACCCCGAAATCTATGCTGCTATGAAGGACGAAGTCGACAAATTACAAAAAATTGGTTTCATCCGCGAGGTTTCCTACCCGGATTGGCTCACGAATGTTGTGATGGTAAGGAAGTCAAATGGCAAGTGGTGGATGTGCGTGGACTTCACCGACCTCAACACGGCCTGCCCCAAGGACATCTTTCCTCTTCCACGAATTGACCAACTAGTTGATGCCACAGCAGGCCATGCACTCCTTAGTTTCATGGACGCCTACTCCGGCTATAACCAAATCCTTATGCATAGCCCCGACCAAGACAATACGGCCTTCATTACTGACAATCCGAAGATAGAAAAATTAGCTCTTGCCTTGCGCCTCCGCCCATCAGCCCTGCGCCTCCGCCCATACTTTCATGCTCACCCTATCGTGGTTCTCACCAATCAACCACTCAGGCAAGTCTTGTAGCGACCTGAGGTTTCTGGCCGACTTATCAAATGGTCTATTGAGCTGAGCGAATTTGATATTTCCTACCGCCCACGACCTGCGATAAAGGGACAAGCCATTGTAGACTTCATTTCAGAGTCTACATTCCAACCCAAGGCTGAGCCCTCCTCCGCCATTGTGTCAACCACCGACCCACCAACTTCTTCCACTCCAACAATCAGGCCGGATCGCCCAATCTGGTCTTTATGTGTTGATGGATCTTCCAACCAGCAGGGTAGTGGAGCCGGAATTGTTTTGATCACCTTTGACCAGACCACCATCGAGTATGCCTTTCGATTCGACTTCTGGGCATCCAATAATGAGGCTGAATATGAGGCCCTCCTTGCCGGCTTATCTTTAGCACTACATATGGACGTTGAGCAACTCAGAATCTACAACGATTCTCAACTTGTGGTGAACCAGGTCACACAGGAATACCAGACAAAGGATGAACGCATGGCAGCTTACTTCACCAAAGTCCAAAGCCTACTCAGTCAGTTCTCAGCATACCAACTCATACAAATTCCTCGGGTAGACAATGAGAGGGCGGACACCCTAGCTCGCCTTGCCTTGGCTGTTGACCAAACCTCCGGGAGGTCTATCCCAATCGAGTTTTTACCTCAGCGCAGCACTGATGTTATGGAAGTCTGCCAGTCGGAGCAACAAGCTAGTTGGATGAACTCTCTCCTCACATTTCTTAAGCATGGGAACCCACCTGCAGACAAGACCGAGGCTCGGCGCCTTCGCCATAAAGCCTCCCGATATACCATTATCAACAAGTTATACAAGCAAGTCTTCTCCATGCCATACTTACGATGCCTTACCCCCCGAGCAAGGTGACTGGATCCTCCGGGAGATCCATGAAAAGGTATGCGGCAATCATGCAGGGGCCCAATCCTTAGCCCACAAGGCCATATCAAGGTTTTCTTTGCCTCTCCTGGTCATCCTCAGGCCAACGGACAGGTTGAGGCTGTCAACAAGATCATCAAACATACCTTGAAGACCAAGCTTGATGCAAAGAAGGGAAAGTTGCCTGACCTCCTACCCGAAGTCTTATGGTTTTACCGGATGACTTATCGATCCTCGACCGGGGAACCCCCTATTCCTTGGCCTTTGCTTCTGAAGCCGTCATCCCAGTTGAGGTCGAACTATGCCTACCATCAACGGGTCACTCGGTACTACAATTCTAAAGTTAAGCCTCGCCACTTCCGAGTAGGGGACTGGGTCCTGCGCAGCACTACCTTGGCCAAAACGGGTGCTCTGAAACCTAACTGGGAAGGACCATATGAAATCATTGAAGTCGCCTGTCCGAGCACATACAGGCTCCGCGCCACAATCGGCAAGGACCTCGGCCACCCTTGGCACGCCGAGCACCTCCACTACTTTTACAAGTACACACATGTTGTACCCATTGGGGACTTTTTTCAATTTCATCTATCTTATCGCTTTAATAAATGAAAGTCCTACTACGAACACGTTTTTTCTTCATTTTCATTCAAAGTGTTAATTGTCTGTATGGACCCCAGGCCATCATACATCCGACCCTACCCATATCCGTACCATGTATTCAAGGGAAGCTAAGTATCATGCATTAAAGGCGCGGCTATGGAGAATGCATTCAAGGGAAACTAAGTACCATGCATTCAAGGGAAAATCAATATCATGCATCCAAAGGAAACTAAGTACCATGCATTCAAAGGAAAATCAATATCATGCATTCAAAGGAAAATCAATATCATGCATTCAAGGGAAACTAAGTACCAAGCATTCAAGAAAATTCCACAATACCATATTTTAAACAGAAGGGCATCCTACCTCATAACGGGTCGGACACCCTCCGAATCATCCAAATATCATTAAGTACAAACTTAATAATCAAAAGAGTTTACAATTCGGTACGGGCCACATCTGACCCGACCATATAACTCAAATAAAAATAGGGCGATGGTCCACCCACCTCTGCCCCCGGGCCATGTTTGCTTTAAACATTTATTTGGGATCCTCTCCCATGTCACGCTCCCCACCTGTGGATGCTCCATCCTCGGGCTCTGTTTCCTGGATACCTCCTTCCGGGACGTTGGCATGCCCATCATTACTGCCAGCCCCTAGTAGACCACGCACGCGGTCCCAGTCAAAATCAGGGCACATCTCTTCAAGCTCTAATTTACAATTGCCAAAGCTCATCGCATAGCCCCTGTTATACTCGTTGTCCAACTCCTGCTTGGCTTGGCTCAGCTCCTGCCCGCACTGCTCCAACTCTTGTCTAGCCTGGTCCGCCTCCTTTTGGCCTGCAACGCATTGTTCTGGCTGACCAGGGTACTGACCTTCTCCTCGGCTAAGAGCGCTATGTCCTTCCACACCACGAAGCTCGACATCTCGTCTTTCATCTTCTCCACTACGGCAAGGACACTAACATGTGCCTGATAAGTAAAAAACAGTGTCTGCCAGGTCGAATGTCACGAAAGTGTTATCACAAGCTATAAAGTTTAACTTTGGACATCTCATCATGATATACCACCCTCCCTTACCTGGGACTGCTCGGAAAAAAGCCCGCTCCAGAACAGATAGCGGCTCAACACCATCGCCGATTACCCGGTCATCCCTTCCCTTTACAGAGACCCTCCAAAGTCTGTCACCACCTGCTATACCAAATGATCCTCCTCTGGGACCGGATTAGGCACATTGGCTGTACTCTTACCCTCTCTTCCGTGCTCGGCCACATCTAATCCAGTCTTCCTTTTCCTCCCAGGAGAAGTCACCTTCGGAACAAGGGTGTTGGTAGACCCACTATGTCTCATACCCCTAGGCACCGACGCACCTCTACTTGTATTCCCTTGCGACAAGCCACCCCCAACCAACAACGCCCCATCATCAGCCTCCTCTGGGCAGGCGGGGCAGGACCAACCGATCTACTTGTCTTCTTCGTATTGATAATCTTCACTGTAAGACCAACAAAACCAATGAGCACAAGTTATTTTCTCATCAACCAACACTTCAAGAGGGGAAGTACAGAAACTCACCTGGGGCTCCAAATCTGTACTTTGCCAACTTCTCAGGAGACAGAAGGTATGCGACGCTCAACTTTCGGGCGGGTCGACTAAGCACCCTCCGCACCTCTTCCACACTATCTTCCGACAATGGAAGCCTCTCCCGCTCACCCCCTGCAAAAACAAACAACCAAAAACTACTATTAGTACAAGCACAACATCAGCTAATAATCCAAGTGTACACAGACCAATGCATCGGCTCAACTAGACAACCTATTATGTGGAAATTTGTCGGCACTCTATTCATGGTCATCCTCTCACTTCGGCCGAATTCCCAGGCTTCACTTGCGAAAAACCATTTTTTCTTCCAGTCCTTATGAGCGTCTGGGTGGCCCACCTGTATTTGGCAAGTCGTACCATCGGTGAACTGCCCGTTTGCCAACTGCGAACAGTACACCCACCCTCGCAAATTGGGACTCGACTTAATGTTCTCCAACTATTGGACGTTAGTTGAGCTGCCGCAATTCCTAACTTCCTTAACATATATTAGAAATAGAGGTGGAGAAGAAGTCTAAACCCATGATGAAAACTTTTGGCAAAACACAAAATATGCCCCTCCGGCGGGTCACTCAAGACATCACCCTCTCCTGAGAGGCTCAGATGGATATAATCAGGAATTCGAAACTCTACCCTTAATTTTTCAAGCTCCTCCTCTTTCATCATGTTCTCACACAGCCCATCCACGGACCAGTATGTCCTAGGCACAATGTGCCTACCCACATCACCACAACTTGTGGGCGTCTCTCCATCATCACTGTCCTCACTACCAGTGCCTTTTCCTTCACTTTCCATCACCATGGACAAGCTCTCTTGGACGGTTTTGAGCACTTTGTCCACCCCCATGTTTCCACACCCCATCCGAGGTCAGGGCATACTTGGTCTCATCGGCGTCCCATCACTTGTGGACGCCCGATCAGACTCCCCCTCATCCATGGAACTGTCCTCTCTTAAAGAATCGTCAGAGGAAGCCATGGAATGTCCGACCCCAACACACCTGCCCATCCAAGACAAACCACAAATCAAGATGGGAAGTGCTCGGAACACCAAGACAACACCATGGACATATCAAATCAATACTGGTTTCCCACCCCCCATATGTGCTCTTCTACCCCCAATTTCACAACATTTACCCTATCACTTTTTCACATGCTCAGCCACCAACCATTTATCAAAGCCAATATTCACAATATCAATTCAAGAGGAAGAGCAATAACAACCTAAGCCTTACCCGTATTGCACGGCTTAAACAGCTCAGATGGGTTCCGACCCACTTGTTTCAGCTCCTATGTACCTGGTCAAAAACAAACAAGACACCCAATAAATTACAAGTCCAAAAATGAAGGCTTGTCGCCTACCCAGTGCTCGGCAAGGTTCATACCCACCTCCCCCTACTCATAATTTTCACAATTCACAATTAGAATTCGAAAATTCGTATCGGGTTGAACGACTACAATTTCTCACAATTCCAAATTTGCTAAAGCACAATCAACAAATCAATTGGCTAAGAAGAATTTTGAATAACCTACCTCAAACGCTCGAAACAAGCCCTCGACCAACCCGAGCCGAGCACCTCGCAACCGGGCCACCCACCCCCGACGAGCAGCCCCACGCGCACACCACAAGTCTGGGCACACCACAGCTTCCCTCCCCCCCCGGCACAGCTGCCTGAGCACCTGTTCTGACCCGAACAAACCTGTTCCCGACGAGCAGACCCACGCCCGACGAGAAGGCCCCCTAGACACCTCCGCGCAGCGCCCCTACGCGCCACTACCAACAGCTCCGGCCCGAGCCGCCCACACCTGTCTACAGCTCGAGCCGAGCCGAGCAGATCAACCCCTACGCGCCGCTCACTTGTTCCGACCCGAACAGAACCAAGCCACCGTGCAGCGCCCCGCGCACCACCCGACCCCTTCAAATCTGGCCCGAGCCCGGGATCCCCTGCCCAAGCCCCTCGATTCTGAGCCCACACCTTCCTAGACCCGACCCGAGCCTACAACTCGGCGATCCCAAATCCAGCCCGAGCACGCACCGACCTGAGCAGCACCACTCCGGCTTGAGCCCCTTTCTCCGACCCGAGCCTACAGCACCCCCCTTCAATTCGATCTGAGCCCTTCCCTCCGACCCGAGCTCCTCTGCTCCAAGCCGCCGACCTAAGCCCTATCCACCTGACCTGAGCTCCTCTGCTCCAAGCCGCCGACCTGAGCAAACTCCGACCCTCCCTGCTCCTCCGCCGACCCGAGCACCTCACCTCTCCCTCCCACCCGAGCCATTTTCTCTGTTTTGTTTCCACACACACAGCTGCCCTTCTCTTTGAGTTATTTTAATATCCACACTCTCTCTCGAAAATACTTCCACAGTACCAAGTGTGAGATTTGGGGTGGGTATTTTATATTTGAACTCTACCATTTAATTCCAAAATCTCATTTACAAAGGGCAACATCCCACCATTAAATCGGACGGGATTCACTGGGATTTCGCGAAGCGTCTACTGCTCGGAATACAGAGTGATCAAAATTCAAAAAAACAAAACAAAACAAAAAATGATCTTTCATATCTAACCCCTCCAAGCTTTCCTACCGTACAGCTTTTCTTGCTAAAGAACTTGGGGGACTTCTGGACAGTATCTTAAGCAGGAATAAGTATGTGGTCACTTGTCGTTCTGCTCGGACTTCTTTGTGTACAAAGTTCCCAACCAAGAAGTACATTTTGCTCAGAAACTTGGGGGACTTCTGTTCATATGACTAATCATCTGGACATAACGACAAGTCACATAAGGCTTAACATCATGTCGTTTGGGCCTAGGCCCAAAAGCTAAGCCCCTCCTAGGCTCATGGGCTCCTAGGCATCGACTTCCTAGGCCCAAAGACTAAGCCCTTCCCGGGCTCCTGGGCTCCTAGCCTCTGACCTTCCAGGCTCCGACCCCCTAGGCCTTGACCTTCTAGGCTCCGGCCCCCTAGGTCCTAACCTCTTAGGTTCCGGCCTCCCAAGCTCCAGCCTCCTAGGCCCCGACCCGTGTCGCCTCATTCGGATCCTCGAAACAGGTGACACGTTGCGCTCCTACAGTGCGAGTCATTACAAGAGATACGTGTGATCACCGGATTGGTGGACATTCTTCCAAAAGTACTATAAAAGAGGTACTTTCTTGTCACAAAAGGACAATTCAATCAATATTATACTAGTCACTCACTCTGCTCACAGATTCTCTGGACACTGACTTAAGCGTCGAAGGAGGTTCGGCCGGTACCACACCAGTGCCCTTCCTGCTCACTTTTGTATACTTGCGCAGGATGTTTTGGATATTACTCTTTCTCCACTATTCACTAGTCGGACCCAGCTACCTGTTCCTACCCCACTTCAACGGGTCCACGTGATTCGACTCGACGTTGACTGCTTTACCATTTTTTAGCATCAACAATAATAGATTTATAAAATAATAGAATATAATCCTAAATTTATAAAAAATAATTTTAAATTACAAATATACATCATCAACCGACAGAACATCAAGTCGTTACCCTATTCTCTGAACCGCTTCAAGATCACTCCCACTATCCCGCCTTGGAGTCCAGCGAAGCGCACGAGGTGAATTCTCAGAATCATTCATGTCGTATGATGGACCAAAAATAGTGTGCATGTGCTCGTACACCCAAGCCTCTAAAAGTGTCATATAACCGCCAATTTGCTTAACACCAGCTCGAGAGGCAAATCCAAACTGCCTAATAAACCAAGCTAAGCATCTAGTGCCCCATGCATAATGACTAACAATATCAAGATTAATAAGCAACCTGAGATATTGGACTTGTACCCTTATGCCAGTCTTATCAACAAAAAAGGTACAACTCAATAAATACAACAAATAGGCTTAGGCTGCACACTAGATTTCATGCTCATAGTTGCTATCAGATACACTACTAAATCACGTACGTAACTACTCTAATTGTACGTACTCACCACTAAAATCCATCAACTGCTTAGATGCCTGATTCCTCACTAACTCTTAAAAATATAGTTAGTAGATATTCAGAATCAAAGTTATCCTCATCAAATGTAGCCAAAAAAAAAAAAATCATATTGAAGTTAATTTTTCTAGTAAAGTATACTGGAAATAATTATAAGAGTTTGGAGTAATTGATTTTTCATACCAATATGGTTACAGACTTACAGGGCAGCCACTAATTGATTTTGACTTTGTTCTTTAATCTGGATCTGGGAGTTTGTTTAATGTGTCTACTAGTTTACTCTCTTACTCCTTTTGCCCGTTACATATTCTTTCATCTGGGAGCAAGAAGACTCAGAAAGCAAAGTAACATAATATACTTGGAGAGCATGGACAAAAAAACAACAGAAGCAAATATTTTAATAAATTAAACAAGCTCACTCAAATAGAATCAGACAGACAACTACCTACCCAGAGCTCACTCAATCGCTTACTGGGGTTTACAAATGAGAATATTTTACTCATTTTTTTTTAATTGTTAAACAAAGTCAAAACATCAAACCATAAAAATTTTCACAAAGAATAAACAAAAGTTACAAAACCCATAAAATAAACCTGTAACACTGAACTGCCATTACCTTATTTTTTCCGATCCCTCCCAACCCAACTTGCTTGATTGAATCCCTACTTTGAATTGAAGTTGGAGGTTGTTCCTTGCTTGCAAATCCCATCTCAAAATAAATTTTGAGCATTACTGAAACAAATGAAGGAGAATTAATACTTACACTTGATTAAAAGCCTGAAAGGGAAAAAGAAAAAAAAAAAAAAAGATTGATCGGGATTGAAACATTACCTTTTAGTCGAGGAGATCAAGACGTTGTGTGTCTGAGTCAGATAGGGAAAGGTGAGATGACACTTAACAAAGAGAAGTTGGAGATTGGGATCGATGGTGAGGTTGGTTTAAAGGGTATGATTTTTGAGGGGAGAGAGAGGTGGTCTGAGTCTCTGAGAGATGAGGATGTGGTGATCGAGGGTTTGGGTTTTGGTTCTTCTATCAAGGAGGGTTTGTAATGCAATTAGATTTGTGAATTCATTTTCTTTTTTCTGTATAAAAAAAGGAAAATTATTTCAAATATATTTTTTCTCAGAGAGGAAGCCTATTATGGCATAGGGAGAAAAGTGGTCAGAAGCCTTCTTAATTTTGTCTGTCTGAATTGTACTATAAAGTGATCACACTTTCAAACAAGCAATTGATCGTGAGCATGACAAAACAGGAAAGGACTCGTCCTTTTATCTGAGAAATAAAAAATGAGAAACCAATTCCATTCAAAGTCAAAGAGATTCCTTCATAAAGTGTTTAACAGATGATATGATTTATGGCAAAAAAACAAATGATATGATTTAATTTTGTAGCAGCAGCTCAAGGACTTTAAAAGGCATGGTAATTTCGCGGCAAAAAGAAAAAAAAAAGTAATAAACTATTATTAACCCCCTATTTGGGGTATGATTAATACATACCCTATATAAAAGTATTTGTCAGCCCTCTAAATTCATTTTATTTAATGCTTCCGCCCCCTATTCAATTCAAAATTCAAGATATTTGAATATCAAATGTCTATATATATTATTCATGTGCATGTCTTGAGACCAAGGAATAAAATTTTGAGTTTCGAAGAAATTTCGATGAAAATTTCAATGGAAATTTCGACGAAAATTTTAAAGATTTTTAGATTTCGACAAAAATTATATAGAAACGACGAAAATTACTATCAAAATACGGAAATTTTGAATGAAACTTTACCATATATTTATTTAGCATATTATCTACTACATTGATAAAAAAAAATATTGAAGAAACCAAATTATATGGTATGTTTTATGTGATATGTGATGAATATAATGTGCGCTGGAGGCAAATACTGTTAAAAAAATATTTCACTAATTAATAATTACATAATGAAATTACATGAATAAATCACCAATGTGGCAGCGGGAAGTAGCAAGCTTACTCAAAGGGACTTGGAAATGGTCTTCAATAGTCAAATTGAGCCGAATTGGGTTAAAAGAGAACTGACCCGGTGACAGCGATTTACCTAAAATTTCAATTTCATAAATTCTCCAAATTGGAAAACCAAACATTAAGGGAATAAAACCCCATGGTGAGGGGATAAATTTCTTTTTCATAATTTATTTTTACAAAGATTTAAGCTAAAAAAATTGGATAGTGATTGTTTTTAAAAATGTTTGTTTTAATTAAATTTTTTATATGAGTTAAATGCACCGTTGGTCCACTTACTTTTATATTTTTCCCAAGTTGGTCCACGATTTTTTTTGTACCAAATTGGTCCACTTTCTTTACGACGTTTACTTACTTGGTCCATTCCGTTAATTATGTTATAAATTCTGTTAAAAAGAAGGACAAAATGGTCTTTTCATATTAAATAAATTTTTAATTCTATTTCTAATTTAAAAAATATTAAACTAATATAAAACTAAATTAAAAATTAATGATTCCAAGTTATTTCCAAGTCCAACCAATTCACCTTCAGTGAAATGTCTTGTACTGAAAAAAACTCCATTTAAAATGGAATCTGACCCCAATCAGTACTAAGCTCATAGAAGAAGAAAAAAAAATTCATTCTAAAGAAATCCATTGCTCTCTTCCTCCACAAGTCTTCGCCACCACCGCATCTCACTCTACACCGCGCCTTAAGTCCTCGCGCTCCTCCAGCCCCTGCTACCTCAGCAGCAATTTTGTCTTTAATTTTGTAAAAAAGGCTTTTTATTTCTCTTTCTTTTTTTCTTATTGAGATGGGTTTTGGGGTGGGGAAGAAGAACAACAAAGTGGAAGAGGGGGTACAGATACAAGTTTTTTTTTTTTAATTGAAGTTTTATTATTTTATAATTTTTTTTTTCTTTTTAGTTGATTGTTTGATTATCAATGGAAGAGTTGCAGAAAGAAGAAACAAGAAGAAGAGGAAAGAAAGAAGAATAAAGAAGAAGGAAAAAAGAAGGAGAAAGGAAACACGGGTGGGGTCTGTTGGGACTTGGGGCTCATCAAATTTTTTTGTTTTTTATATTTTTTAATTTTTAATTTTATTTATTTTTAATCTAATTTAAAGTATAAAAAAGAATAAAAGAAGAAACATGAATGAAATGTCTATTATGCCCTCTAATTTAATGGAAAATTGTTAAAAATTGACGGAATGGACCAAGTAGGTAAACGTCGAAAAAAAAATAAACCAACTTGGTACAAAAAAAAAATCGTGGACCAACTTGGGCAAAACGTGAAAGTAACTGGACCAACGGTGCATTTAACTCTTTTTTATAATTTAGTTTGACTCCAAAGTTGACTATTTTTAATAATGGGTTTTTAATCTTAATTTTTGTGCCGTTGGAAATTTCTCGAGCTCACGAACGCATATACGTGAACTGTTCGTGAATCAGAGTTATGGTTTAAAAGTTACTGGCATTTGATTGTAAGGGGCTTTTGGGTAATTTCAATTTTGGATTTTAAAATTTTGAGTTTTAAAAAGTTAAAAACCCAAAATTAAGCTAATCAACTTCAACTTCACCGTACAACACACAGTGACACAGTACAATTTTTTCTCTTTTTTTTTTTTTTTTTTTTATTCTTTCCTTCCTTTTCCCTTTGACTTTCTTTCCTTCATTTTCCCGTCACTTTCTTTCCTTCCTTCTTCCTTCCCAATATTCTTGCCGCCTCTCATCTTTCTTCCAGTTCCACTGTGACAGTCCTAGATTTATTCTTTTTGCTCCCTCTCCCTCCCAGATCTCTTCTTCCTTTCCTTCCCCGATCTCCCTCCCCTATCTCTTCTCTCTCCTCTCTCCCCAATCATCACTCTGTTCGATTCGCCGCTCTCCTCCAGCGACGGCTGACCTCTTCCTCCCTCTCTCCCTCTGGCTCCACCTCCCCAGCTCGAAAATTTTGCCTAAATTTCTAGAATTTCGGGAAATTTTTGAAATTTCGGTGAAATATTTCGAAATTTAAACAAAATTAATATGGTATAGTATTAAAATTTCCATACTCCTCGAAAACGAAATTTTCGGTGAAATTTCTTCGAAAATTTCGAAATTTTACTCCTTACTTGGGACACACAAGCCTATCCATATTCACCTTCAGCATTAATCTCTCTCTCTCTCTCTCTCTCTCTCTCTTCCTGCCACTGTCACCGGCGTGTGCTTCGTCGTCCGACAACAGTTGCCGTCGAGAACGGTCTCAGCACGCTCACCTCTCCTTCCTCCTTCTTTCCCTGCCTTCCACTTTCTACGAAACCGAATGTCGACACCGAATCCGATCTAGGCAAACCCGACCTCCTTCGCCGACGAGGTACCAGACTGCCATGGATGGCTTTCTCTTGTCATCCCGAGTCTGCTGGTGCATTTTTCCTTGAAACTAAGGTTTTGGGTGGGTTGGTTTGGGTCTGTTGCTGAAACGGGTCGTGGTGGCTCGACTGGTAAATGAGTTTGGAAGAGTTGTTCGAGGGCTGTGTGGTTTCGCCGAGATCGGGCAATCTATTGAAGCTTCTTGGCCATGAGGATGCAAGTGTGTGAGTGTTTTTCTTTTCTGTCTAAGATTACCTTGGTTGTTGTCTGCTTGATTAGCCTGGAGGGACTTTGTTTCGATTGGCTTACTTATTTGCCTTCCTAACAATTTTTGTCTCTTAGCTTTGGAATTATGTGGATTTACATTTGTGCGGAAATGGAATTGTCACCCTTGGTAATGCATTTTGCTTAAGATTTTTATAGGTGGTGTTGTGGGAGAAATTTGGCATATGGGTTAATGGATTGTTGTTTCTTTCAGCGTTTCAAGAACAATTTCAGTTCGTGAAACACATGGCAACACTATGAGTTTTAGATTCTTTGTTCATTTGCTTTTTTGTTGATCTCTGATTATATGCTTTCATTTAGATGAATTAGGCTTAGGAATTGTATTGAGATTAAATAGTTTTAGTTCATCAAACACGTGGCAGCACTGTGAGTTTTAGATGAATTTTGAATGAAATTGTGGTCCTGAAATATGATGAATCAAATTTGCAGGTGGAAACAGATCTAGGCAGCCACCAGAGGCAGTGACGGCTGTCGTGTACTAGGCGCGTGTGAGGTGGTCGGAGATTCGAGATCTGGACGGTGACGACGTTGTCTAGGGTTTAAGTTTGAGATCAGAGATATTGGCGACGAAAACATAGCCTAGAGTTTGAGTTTCAGTGAATTCAGTTTCACTAAATTGAGTTTCAGTGAACTGAATTTGAATTCACTGAAACTGAATTTATTTTCAATCAATTTACTGAATTTCAGTTTGAGGGTTTTTGTTTCAGTGAATGTTTTGTTTTGGTTTTAGTTATAATTTGCTTTTTTGTTCATTGCAACGATGTAATTTAATTTTAGTGTCGGTTCTGTTTTGGTCTTAGTTACAATTTTTTTTTTTTTTTTTTTTGCATTGTAATGGTGTAGTTATTATTTTCTTGGTCAAGTAATAATGTAATTTTTTTTAGGCAAGGTGTAATTGTTTTTTTAGTCAAGGTGTAACTGTTATTTTTATTCAAGGTGTAACTGTTTTTTTTAGTGAAGGTGTAACTGTTTTTTTTTTTGGTTGGGCCCGCAAGCTGTCAGCGCGCGTCAGTCTGTACGTCAGTGCAAGCATCAGTCTATACGTGTGTGTCAATGCACACGCACACGTCAGTACATGAGTCAAAAGGGTAAAAAAGTTATTATAAGTTTTAGGAGGTTTTTAGATAGTTTCTAGATGGGTGGAGGTTTAGAAAAACTTTTAGGGTGATTAGGGGGTTTAAAATTACTAACTAAAAAAAAAAGACATTCTAATTTTTTTATGTGAAATACTAAGGGCTATTTGGTCCATACATTTTACATGTGTTTGGTAATGGTGAGAAGTAAACTAGGAATTATCTATTTATTTATATTTTGAGGAAATTATAGATTTATTTCACTTATTTTATAGCTAGTTCAATTTTGATTCACAATACTTTTTAAGTTCTGTTTTACTCCACTAATTATTCCACTTGTTCAATAAAGGTCTTTTCCGTCTATTTGGAATGGATGGACGTTTATGTGAGGGGCAAAACTGCCCTTTCACCCTATCTATAAAGGAAATTACATATTTGGTCAACTTATTTTATAGCTAATTCAATTTTGGTCCACGATTTTTTTTTTAAGTTTTGTTTGTGTCTACTAATTGTTCCACTTGTTCAACATATAAAAGCCTTTTCCGTCTATTTGGAGTGGATGGATGTTCATGTGAGGGGCAAAACTGCCCTGTCACCTTATCAGTACCTTCCCTATTTCCCAACCATGAACAAAAACCCTCTCCCACCATCTCTTCTACCCATTCTCGCCAACCCCCTTATACATTCCTTCAAAAGCTAAATTTTTTTGGGTATGTAACACATCAATTGATACCTATCTCAAATATACAAATCCACTACCTCAAATAAGCATTTGTGGGGGTGGGCATTAAAACTGAGAAAACTGAAACTGTCTCATTCCATGTCATTCCGTCCCGAAGCGATTTTTTTTCCCAATTTTCAGTATGATACCAAACTGATCCCAAATGGAATGGGATCAGTTCTGACATTTGAAACCCGATTTGTACTGAACCGAACCAAATTGTATTTAATTTAAATTTTTTTATATATTTTGACTACGTGGTGGCCTATTATAGGCTGTTAGGCAAGCCTATACTTCTAGTAAAGACTTGACCATAGCCAATCTTCAGAACACAAAAAACCTAGGTCACAACTCACACCACACCACACTCACATTCTCAGTGCAACAACTAGAATTTTTGGCTTATGGTACTTTTGTTATTTAAGCTTTTTTAACCTTATTCTTAAGGTTTGTTTAAAGGAATTAAAAAATTTCTTAACTTTGTTCTAACTAACTAAGACTTTTGATTGTGGTTCTAGAGTCTAGTTGCTTGAAAGTGAATTTTGGAAAAGGAAATTCAAGAGTTTGGTAATTTTTATGTTTATTTTTATTTTTTAGAATTAAATTATGAAAGGAGGATTTTTCATAATTTTTTTTGAAATGATTTAATTATTTTGAGACTATAGAAAATTAGTATTCATTGAGAAAAGTCCGTAGGATTTTTTGGGGAATTATTTGGAGTCCTGAGCTATTTTTGGTGAATTTTCGAAGTTGGAGAAAATAGAAACGAAATAGGAAAAAGAAAAGAAATTGGATTTTTGCTGATTGGACTGACACACTGCGATGTGGCGCGTGCAGATTGGCCCAGTACGCTGACGAAGCAACTGACACAGTGAGCTCACAGACAGCCACATGAGAAGAATTGCACCTAAGCTCCATCTCACGCTTTAATCTGGGCCATTAGAGCTCATTAAACAGCTTCTAATCTCAACCGCTCATCTTATGGTTGACCCAGTCACTGCCGGGCGGGCCCTCTTGACCCGCATGTTGACCTGTTTAGCCCAGCTTGTTTGACTCGTTGGACTACCCACTTCCTCTCACAAAATACCCATATTTGTGACCCATATACCCACCGGACCCTGTTCGATTTTACTCATTTGTTAGTGCATTTTTAGGTGTTTTTTCCCACATTGAAAATTTACAACTTCTTCCCACCCTCTTGTACCTATAAATAAAGACCTTTGTACCTGATTTTCGTAGGACATTCAAGGTGGGTGCCTCTGTTGCATACCCGAGGTTCAGGGTGTGACACTCAGTCTCTCTCTTGCAAAAACTCTCTCAAGCAGTCAGCCTCACTCTTGCACACTCGTCATCGCCATACTAACCCATCTCGTACCGTGCCCACCTCTAGGAATTTACTACCCATCCCACAACCTAAGAGCTGCACGAGTGATGGGTTAAAAAAGATACCCAAGAGCTACCCTCAAATAAGCATTTGCTACCCATCTCAAATAAGCACTGGTGCAGCTCTTAGGTTGTGAGATGGGTAGCAAAATGCCTATTTGAGGTAGTGGATTTGAGTATTTTAGATGGGTATTAACTAATGGGTTATATACCCAAAAAAACTTAGGTTTTGAGGGAGTGTGTAAGGGGGTTGGCGGGAATGGGTAGGGAGATGACGGGAGAAGATTTATGTTCATGGTTGGGGATGGGGAAGGTACTGATGGGGTGAGAGGGCAATTTTTCCCCTCACATAAACATCCATCTAGTCCAAATAGACAGAAAAGACATTTATTGAACAAGTAGAATAATTAGTGGACCAAAATATAACTTAAAAAAAAATCGTGGACAAAATTGAACTATCTGTAAAATAAGTTGACCGAATCTGTAATTTCCTCTATAGACAGGGTGAAAGGGAAGTTTTGCCCTTAACATAAACGTCCATTCACTCCAAATAGACGGAAAAGACCTTTATTGAACAAGTGAAACAATTAGTGGACCAAAATAGAACTTAAAAAAGATCGTTGACCAAAATTAAACTAGCTATAAAATAAGTGAATCAAATTTGTACTTTCCTCTTATATTCCCATATTTGGTTTGTGTAGAAATAGAAATAAAAATTGTTCAATTTTTCAATCAGTGGTCCGCCGGCAAGCTCGTTCTGATCTTGGACGCAGTACATTGGAATCCTGAAGCACCACCACGAACGCTACCGCGCGTTCGCCTGCGGTGCGGTAAGGCACCACCCTATTGTGCCAGTAGCCAACTCTGGCGTGTCAGCTTAGTTATCCTCATCAAGCAGTGGCCGGAAGCTTCACTATGGAGGCAGGTGGTCTGATGGAGCTAATTAGATCCACAACCGAGATGGAGCCATCCCTGGAACCCAGAAGCGAAGCTATCCCTCCGCCCACAAGAATCCATCTCAGGATTAGAACCTGCAATACAAAGACTAACCATGGAGGTCACTGAAGCTGCTGAATCGACCTCAGAGAAGGAAGAAGAACAAGAGTTTGTTTTGGATAAAATTGGTATTATCAAATATTAAAATGGATATAATTGTCTAAAAAAAGTATAATAAATGTTTTAAATGTTTTCCCAACGGGTGGGAAAACAAAACCCAAGTTTAGGCCTTCCACAATGCAATCAGAAACTGAACCCCAAACCCAATTTTTGGGTATAAAATGGGTATAGCCCATTCACAATGGGCCGGAATGTGATCCCCATAATTTTTTGAGACCCAAAAACTATCCCCAATTTTGGGTATAAACTATACCCAAAACCAAAATAAATTATTGGCCCACAAAAAATAAAAAGCTGATATTCTCTCTCATTCACATGAAAGCAACCTGCGGACCCACTGGAGCATGAAGGAATAGAGAGCTGCCACATCAGCCAGCAGCCCCCTGCAGCTCCTGCATGCCCATTAATCAATACCCTGCAGCTCCTGCATGCCTTCAATCAATTCCCATGCCTTTTGATCAATTCTCCACGCAATCAAAAGCCTACAACGGCTCCCTGCCATATTGAATGGTCAGCCCAAAAAAGGTGGGCCATTTGAAAATGAATGGTGGAGATTTACGTGCCGTTGAAGATCAACGGCCCAAAAAATAAAATGTCATTTTTGAAAAAAAAAATAATAATAATAAATATGGAAAAAATCGAAAAAAATGTCAAAAAAATCCCAAAAAATTCAGAAAAATTTCTTAAAATTCCCTTNTTTGGAAGCAGTTGCCTCATACGACACGTGGATTTGGCATGCAAACTTTGGATTTCCGGGTTCTAACAATGACATTACCGTGTTGGACTGCTCACACCTTTTTGATTGGGAGATATCTGGAAGAGCCCACAAGGTGAAATATAGTGTCAATGATGTGGAATTCAAAATCCCATACTATCTTGCTGACGGGATCTACCCTAAGTGGGCGACTCTAATTTCATCAATACGCAATCCAGTTTCGGAACCTCACAGGTTGTTTGCGAGGAAACAAGAGGGCTTCCGTAAGGATGTGGAGAGGGCGTTTGGGATTTTAAAAGCCCGATGGCAGATTATCAAACGGCCCGCTCGTTATTGGGATATGGATGATATGGGTTATATTATGAAAGCGTGCATAATATTGCACAATATGATTGTCGATGATGAGCGACAACAAGATGATCCAGCCTGGCAGGAGTTTAACGTGGAAGAGGCGATTAGAAGAGCAGAATCAGAGTATGACGGCGTGGAACCAAGCATACAAGGTGGGCCTCCATCATCTTTACCTGAGGAGAATGTCCGTCGCAATTTGATTAGAAATAGGCGTGTGAATGAACACTTGAAGGAAAATTTGATTGAGCACGTATGGATCCAAGCAGGAGGCGCACCACATGCTTGAGGGGCCAATGTTGTTTAGTTTATGTGTTTGTATTGTGAAATGAAATAAATTGTATTGTGTTTAACGTTTTTAATATTTTAATATTAATATATTAATATTGGTGTCATTTTGAAAAGCTAATTAAATTATTAACAATAATATAATATTCTTAATCATAAAATATTTTAAATATTTAATTAACGGGCACTTAATCAATTTTAAAATTAAGTAAATGAGTTAAATATTAATATCCCCATATTTGGGCATCAATACCATTGTGTTAATGATCCCCAAAATCTATATTTCTACACTTTTTGATCCCTAAAATTGATTTGGGTATTGAGTATTTGGGGATCCCCATTGTAGAAGGCCTTAGAGGAGAGATTTATTTTTCTCCCTTTGGGTGCATCAGATTCTCATGGGTCAGAAAACTATTTCTCACGCCTGCACTTACCAAACATGGGAAATAAATTATTTTCTCATTCCCACCCTTCTAAAACTTGAACCAAACAGACCATAAAAGGTGAGTTCATGTACTATTACATGTAAGGCTGTCTATGCATTAGTAATGCAAGGATGAAACTCATCTTTGACCAGCAGCTTTGCTAATTAATTTTAGCATTTTCACCGAAATTGCTAATTGATTTTGTGATCAAAATAAAGAATTAATATACAAGTCCGCTTGGTCTGCTGGAGAGATAAGAAATTAAGAACTGATAGGAGGCTGGTAAATTCTTACTTCATGATCCCTATATAATAGCACCTTTTGCAGTAACAAATTAACATATAATAGAAAGAAACTATTACTCACAATTAGAGAGAGATGTGCAGACTGTACGTGACCCTCTACCATTGAGCATATATGTGATCACCATAACACAGTGGCCACTATAGAGAAAATTCAAAAGTTAGTTGCTTTATTCTTGGGACAAGCAATTCAACTTGATCATGACAAAGCAAGAAAAGAATCGTCCTTAAAAGTACATTTTTAGTCCATGTGCTTTAACAAAATTTTTACTTTGATCCCCCTTTTTTTAATTTTGATAATTTTAGTCCTGTACTTTTATTACGTTTGCAATTAGGTTCAAACTATTAACTTCATAAGAAACACTAACACTACCAGTGGCTAACTAAAAAATAGATATACACTCTTTCCTACTCCAAGCAAGTAGTACGGTACGGATACATACTATAACTCTAGCCTACTGCTTCATACAAAGTACGGATTCAGGGATTTCAAACACTCTAATGGACTATAATGAGCTGAGTAGTGTAGTACTAAAGCCTTGAGTGACTCTTGGCTTATCCGTTTATTTTTTAGACGTGACAACGCATATGAATGAGTATTTTAGACATTTGATAATTAATACAGTCTAAAAAAATAATTTATATAAAATATAATTAAGAAAAAGATAATTAAGAAAGAAAGAAAATACAAAAACTTAAATAATTAAGAAAAGAAAGACAAGTGTCCAAATGTAATTGGGCAACGCCACCCAGTCAAAAGAGTTTCACTCATAGGTTATTTAAAATGTCCAAAATATCTCTGTTACGTCATATGTCCGCTAACAATTTAAACCTAATTAATGATTTGGACCCAATTGCAAACTTAATGAAAGTACTGGATTGAAATTTTCAAAATTGAAAGAACGAGACCAAAGTGAAATTTTTGTTAAAGTACAGGGACCAAAAGTGCACTTTAGCCTCTCTCTTTTTTTTGGTCGAAAGAATAGAAAAAAAAAAAAGAATCGTCTTTTGGCCTGACAAAGAAAAAACCAAAACCGCCCTTAATTGTTTCTCCACAACCTCGATTTGCCCTCCTAAAAAATCAACTAGTTTGTTCTCGCAGTTTTTGTAATAATCAAACAATAAATTACAATAAAATAGAAAAAAAAAATTAATGCACCAAATCCATCCTTTAATCACTTACTTGTTACCCATGTCTAACCAACTTGTATATAAACCATGAGAAATTATTTTGTGTAACCGATATACCGCCACGTTGCATAACATAACCTAACGTGTCATAATATAGGTGAATGTTATTAATATTATACACTACTAATATAAATATACCGTCCAATAATACTCTTACACGTTGGATTGGTTACACCACGTAGCAGTGTATCGGATACACCTAATAAATTTTCATAAACCATATACCAAAATGTCTCTCAATCAAGACTTGGCTGCGAACTAGTCAACAAGTCTTGGACTGAAAGTCTACTATTTCGCAATTATTAAGCTTTATCTCTAAAATAAGGTTTTTTTTTTAACCCAGATCTAGAACAATTAGATCAACCCGGCCCGTTGCAAAAAACTGGTACATAGCTGGTCCTTCGGCAACAGTCGTGGGAGGCAGCGAGAGAGAGGATGCGGGGGGAGGGCGGCGGTCGGGGCTGGGGGATTGGGTTTCGGGGCTAAGAGAAAGAGGAAAGGCAGAGAGATGAGAGAGAAAGTGAGGCAGAGAGAGGAAGCCGAAAAAAGGAGAGAGAAACAGAGGGGGGAGGCAGTAGGCGGCGATTGGGTTTCTGGGCTGAGAGAAAGAGGAGAGACAGAGAGAGAGAGAGAGAGATGAGAGAGAAAGTGAGGCAGAGAGAGAGGATGCGGGGAAAGAGCAGAGAGAAACTGAAAGGGGGACAGAGAGAGAGAGAGAGGTGAGGCAAATAGAGAGATGAGAGAGAAAGTGAGGCAGAGAGAGGATGAGGGGAGAGAGCAAAGAGAAACTGAAGGGGAGAGAGAGAGAGAGAGAGAGAGAGAGAGAGAGAGAGAGAGAGAGAAAGAGGGGGGTTGGGAGAAGAAGTTGATTAGCAGTGGCGATCATTGTTACTGTGAGATAGTAACTATTTAAATTGTAAAAATACTCTATTAATTGTCACTGTTTGACAGTGGCAATCATTGTTACTGTTTAACAATGGCAATCATTGCCACTGTGTGACAGTAGCAATTTGCTTAGTTTTTTTTTTTAAAAAACCATGAAAAAAAATATAATGTGGACTTATTTATAAAAAAATGTGGACTTTATTTGTACAAAGTGGATCTATTTCTCATTCTAACTTTTTAGGTGATTTTTTTTTTTTTTTTTAATAAAAAGCTCTAAAATGGACTTTTTAATAATTTACTTCTAAAATAAGGCATTTAAATGAAAGATGAAAAATTGATCGAGATAGAGGAGTGAAGGACGCTTATCTCCATGTCTGTATTGCGGGCAAAGTTGCACAAATTGATTTAATTGACCAATTTCACCATGCCCACGCGGCTAGGCAACCAAAATACATGGTATTCAGGTGACATAAACATAAAAGGAGGTGGGGTGATCAAAAAATAAAAATAGAGGGAAGAGGTCACCCGAGTAAGGTAATGTGTATATAAAATGGAGTGTGGTTTGGTGGATAGAAATAATGGGAAAAGGCAATCTCGGGCAAGGTAAAGGATCCTTTGAGTGTGAAAAATGATGGAGAGTGAAGGTTTGATCACTTCACTGGAGTGGCATCAATCCATTATTAGGTTGATTGATGAATAACTAATCCAACTTATATCCTTTTAATTAAACATGCAATAATCCAACTTAATTCTTTAATTAAAGTAACTAAACTTAATTAATTATAGTCTCAATTAAATAATTCTATTCTCCAGTTTAATTAAGTAATTGATTAATAGAAAAATAAAATAAAATATAAAAGAGCTTGGTATGACGGTTAAAAAATGAATATACATTGAAGAATTAATTTTTGTCATTAAGCAGTGGAGAAAATGACATACAAACTACATCAAAAAAAATTTTAGGTTTTTTTTTTTTCTTTAGTAAAATTTTTTGAAGGTAAAATGTTTTCAATATATTTCATGAGGGATACAAATGTCTTCTAGAAAAAGGAAAAGTTTAGACAGTAACTAAATTTATTGAAGAAGTGTGAGCATCTAATCTAAAATCAAATGATAATAGATGGCCGGAGATCAAGTTCGTGATATTATGTATTGTGAGGCTACGTTTTACATTAATCCCCATATGAATGAGATACTCTCAACATGCTTCTTCACATGGGATGTAACTGAGCCAATCTCATAAATAATTTATATTGAATAACATAAATATGAGTGCGGTCGTTGGACCTAATTATATGCTATAAGACTTAAACTTTACATTCTTGATGTCTAATACTCTCAACACTTATATGTCTTTCTTCCTATATAAAATCTCAAATCATAAAACAATATACCATTGACATAATTATGTTTTACCGGTCTATCGATGGTAACTCCTTTCGTTGAGATAAAAAGATCTTCCCTCGATGTACTTTTACTTTTGATCTTCTTCTAATAAAATATCCCTCGTACCGTCGAGGTTCTCTAACAAAAAAAATTATTTTGTTTTACCATTTTGTTTATATACTAGTCGATTTGATTAACTCATTATCAACTCAAAATAAATTACAGTTCTATTTTCCAAAAAGTAGTCAATAGCCTCAATTATAGTACCAATAATCTTATAACATGTGTCATTACCTTGCAAAATAATAATAATTACTAAATTATAATATAAGCTTATTTAAAAGGAATGACACATATTATAAGATTAAGATTATTAGTACTGAGTATGAGAAAGTCCTCAAAACCGAGGACCCAAGTATTTCTACCTAATAATCAAAGAGTAAAATTTCTTTTTTTTTTGGGGTATGGTAATTTTAACACCAAATCAAAAAAAAATTCGTTCAAATTTCGACAATTTCGCCCGAAATTTCGGCGGGAGGCAAAGACCAAAGGCAGAGAGGGGAAGAAGAGGCGAGTTGGCCTCGTTGCCAGCCATCGCTGGAGGCAGCAAATTAGAGAAAGAGTTAGAGGGTGATTGGGGAGGGAGGAGAGAGAAGAGAAAGAAGAGATCTGGGAGAGAGAAGAGATCAGGGAGGGAGAGGAGGAAGAGAGGGAGATCGGAGAAGGAAGAAGGAATAAGAGAAGGATGAAGGAGGAAGAGGGAGGAGAGAGAAGAGATGCGTAGTGGGAGTTTGGGACTAGGAGAGAGAAATGAGAGGGAAGAAGAAGTCACGGGAAGAAAAGGAAGGAAAGAAAAAAGAAAAGAAAAAAAAAACAAAAAAGGTTTGGGGCCTTTGGGCAATTGGAAAGAAAAAAAAAAAGGTTTGGGGCCTTTGGGCAATTGGAAAGAAAAAAAAAAAGGTTTGGGGTTTTGTTTGGCTCTTTTGGGTTTCATTTAGTTGTTTTTAAACCCTAAACCCTAATACATTTCTATATAAAAAATAATTAAAAATAACCTAAAAGGCCTAAACCTTAATATCTTATAGCATATTCTAAAGAATATAGAGTATAAATTATAGAGTATATAGGGTTTAATGTATAGATTATAGAGTATAAAAAATATATTAATTTAATTTATTCAATATACTAATTTTATTTTTACCAAAAAAGATATACTAATTTTATTTAACAATATTTGCTTCCAGCGCACATTATATTCATCTTATATCACATGAAACCTACTATATAATTTAATTTCTTTAATGTTTTTTTATCAATGTAGTAGATAATATGTTAAATAAATATATGGTAAAGTTTCATTCAAAATTTTTGTATTTTGATTATAATTTTCGTGATTTATGTCTAATTTTATCAAAATTTAAAATTCATCAAAATTTTCAATTCTTGCCAAAATCCAAATTTTACTCACTTCCAATAATGCACATGAATTATATGCAAGGAGTTAAATTTTGTTTTTGCAGGATATGAAAATTTTAACACGAGTTTGTCACTTTTTCGTCAATATTTCGCCGAAATTTGGTGAAATTTTGCTCACAGAGAAGGAGGATGAGAAAGGGAGGGAGATTTGGGTGTGTGACCGGACCACCGTTCCTTCCAGATCTGGGCGGCCAAGAAAGGGAGGGAGATCGGGGACGGAGAGGAGAAGGAGGATAAGATCAGGGAAGAGAAGGAGGATGAGATCGGGGGGAGGGAGAGGGAGGAGAGAGAAGAGAGCAACTGGCAGAGAGAAATGAGAGGGAAGAACTTCTTGGCAAGAATATGAAATTTCTGATCTGTGTTGAATGCCGGCTGCGACTAGCTGCAAGCTTGGGAGAGAGATGAATGAAAGGGAAGAAGAAAGTGAAGTGGAAGCTAGAAAGGAAAGGAAAAAAAAAGAGAAAAGGAAAGAAAAGAAAAAAAAAAAAGAAAAAAAAAGAAAAGAAGAAAGTCACGGGAAGAAGTGGAACACGGGAAGGAAAGAAAGAAAAAAGAGAAAAGGAAAGAAAAAAAAAAAAAAAAAAGGATTTGAGGTCTTTGGGCAATTGGAAAGAAAAAAAAGAGTTTGAGGTTTCATTTGATTCTTTTGGGATTTCGTTTAATTATCTTTAAATTTTAAATCATAATACATTTCTATATAAAAAATAATTAAAAAATACTCTAAAGGACATAAATCCTAATATTTTATATCATATCTTAAATAATATAGAATATATAAGGTTTAATGTATTATCAGGGCATATAAAGTATAGAGTTTAGTATATAAATTATAGAGTATAAAAAATATACTAATTTTATTTATTCATTATATTAATTTTATTTAATAATATTTGCCTCCAATGCGCATTCTATTCATTACATATCACATGAAACCTACCATATAATTTAGTTTTTTTCAATATTTTTTATTAATGTAGTAGATAATATGTTAAATAAATATATGGTAAAGTTTCATTCAAAATTTCCGTATTTTGATAGTAATTTTCGTCGTTTCCGTCTAATTTTTATCGAAATTTAAAAATCCTTAAAATTTCTATCGAAATTTCCATCAAAATTTTCATCGAAATTTCTTCGAAATCCGAAATTTTATAGTAATTACATAGGGCCACGCTATCAGAGTACAATGAGTCAATAACCAGAGACTACTCATCTTTTCTAACCAAAACAAGACTATTCATCTTTGGCTGTGTCGTGTGATCCACCTACCAACCTACCCAATTTAAAGTCCACCGACAATTGTGATACACATGTTGAACTAATATTCATTATTCAATATGTCCTTTGAAATTAATTATTGCATGATATCTTTTTTTTTTTTTTTTGGTGACATATTGCATGATTTTTCACTCAATGAAGAAGGGACCTCCCATAATCCTGATTACAAAAGCAATTACTATTGGTCTGGTCTCACACAAAGACTCACACTCAATTCGAAATTGAGTATTGCTGAAGCAGCAAGAGTAGCTATATATATATATCAGTCTATCAGGAATTTTCTTTTGGTGTGAGCAGCAAGTCATAAGGAGAAATATCAGAAAGTGAGGAAAAAAACAGGGGTTCAAAGTTTAAACACTACTTGTCAAATAATTTTTTAATCGTTATTTATATATAAACCGATAGTGCTTGATTGAAATATATTAAAGTTAAAATATTAAAATGTGAATCGATTCAAAATTCAAGTATTAATTATACGAAAAATTATAGCGTATAACCAAGGTAATTATCGATCACCAACTTCATTGAAACCATATCGACCCTTTGCTAAGAATCGAAGAGAAAAATGGCTCTGGTTGGAGAGGCTCTGCTCACTGCTTCCATCCAGGTGTTGTGTGACAGGAATGCCTCACGTGACTTCATCGACTTGTTTCGGAGAAAGAAGCTCGACAATTCACTCCTGAAGAAACTGGAGATCACACTGCTTGGCCTTTCTGCAGTGCTCAATGATGCAGAGGAGAAGCAAATTGTCATCCCTGCTGTGAGAAAGTGGCTTGATGAGGTCAAACATACTGTCTTAGATGCAGAGGACTTGCTGGATGAGATCAACTCTGAAGCTGAATATGATCAAACCCACAATTTAACCAAGGTGTTGAACTTCCTCTCTACTTCCTATTTTAATCCTTATTGTCAAAGCATGAATGCTAAGATAAGAGAGTCGTTTGAAAAATTAGAACACCTTGCAAAACAGAAAGATATCCTTGGCCTGGGAGTAGTTGTTGGAGGTAAGGTTTCACAAGGAACTCCAACAACTTCCTTGGTCGATGAATCTTCTGTATATGGTAGGGATGGAGATAAAAAAGAGTTAGAAAGACTGTTGTTTTCTGATCATGCAAGCACCTGTGATGTATCTGTCATTGCCATAGTTGGTATGGGCGGGGTTGGTAAGACAACCCTTGCTCGACTTCTTTACAACGATGAAAAGGTGAAAGAGTATTTTACTCTTAAATCTTGGGCTTGTGTTTCTGAAGATTATGATGCTATTAGGGTAACTAAAACCCTTCTAGAGTCGATCACTAGAAAGCCTTGTGATATTACAGACTGGGATTTTCTTCAAGGTGAACTAAAAGAACAAGTTAGGGGCAAAAAAATTTTATTTGTATTGGATGACCTTTGGAACGAGAGTTCTATTGACTGGAAGTGCCTCCAGGCACCATTAGCTTTTGGGGCAAGGGGAAGCAAGGTCATTGTAACAACACGGAATGAAAAGGTTGCATCAATCATGAATAATGTTCATATACAGTACTTGGAACCGTTGTCACTTGAAGATTGCTGGTTGTTACTTGCGAAACAGGCATTTGCAAATGAAAACCCCAGTGCACATCCCCACTTGCAAGAAATTGGCAAACAAATTGCACGTAAGTGTAATGGTTTGCCTCTGGCTGCAGAAGCACTTGGGGGTTTGTTACGTTGCAACAAAGATTATGGGGAATGGAATAGCATATTGAATAGCAATATTTGGCAGCTATCATACGATGATAAAAGTTATATTCTCCCCGCTCTAGGATTGAGCTACCATTATCTCCCGGCCCATTTAAAACAATGTTTTGTTTATTGTTCAATTTTTCTGAAGGACTATGAATTCAAGAAGGAAGACGTAGTTTTACTTTGGATGGCAGAAGGTTTGATTCCAGGAATTGATAATGGCACTAGAATGGAAGAGGTGGCTAAGAGATACTTTGATCAGATACTGTCACGATCGCTATTTAAAAAGTCAAAAAAATCAAGTTTCACAATGCATGATCTCATTAATGACTTGGCTGTATTCATGGCTAAGGGATTTTGTTTTAGAATAGAAGGGAAGGAATCAAATGAAGTTCCCAAAACAAGTCGTCATTTATCATATGTTCAAGAACAATTTGATACCGAGTCAAAATTTGAGCTATTATACAGGGTTAAGTGTTTGCGGACCTTCCAACCCTTAAATTTGGATACATCTTTGCAACAATTTTATGTAAGCAAAAGAGTTTCACATGATTTCGTGCCAACACAAAGATGTCTGCGAGTGCTGTCATTATCAAACTATATCAATATCACTGAGTTACCTAATTCTATTGGTAATCTCATTCACTTGCGCTACTTGGATCTTTCCTCTACTGCAATCAAAAGGTTACCTGATATAGTGTGTTCTCTATGCAATTTACAAACAATACTATTGTCAAATTGTTTCTCTCTCAATGAATTGCCTGGATATATGAGTAAATTAATTAATTTACTTCATCTTGATCTTCGTGGAACTAACATAAAAGAGATGCCATTGCAAATGGGTAGACTAAAAAGTTTGAGAACATTGACTACATTTGTTGTTGGCAATTCAATTGGATCAAGCCTTACAGAATTGAGGGAGTTACGGTATCTTCGGGGAAGCCTTTCTATTCTAAAGCTGCGAAATGTAGTTGATGTTATGGATGCCTCGCATGCCAATTTGAAGGAAAAGAATGATCTCAAGGAGTTAACGTTGGAATAGGGTAAGGATACTGATGATTCTAAAAAGGAGAGAGATGTACTTGAGAAGCTATGTCCTCCCATAAATTTGGAGAAACTGACCATAAAATTTTATGGTGGAACCAGCTTCCCAAATTGGGTGGGTGACTCTTCCTTCTCTGACATAAAAGTCATGCATCTCAATGGTTTCAACTATTGTTTATCTTTGCCACCACTTGGGCAACTACCTGCTCTCAAAAAGCTCACTATCGTTGCGATGAAATCTGTTAGGAAGATCGGTCCTGAGTTCTATGGCAATGGGTCTTCTCTAATATTTCAGTCGTTTCAATCTCTGGAGAAGCTCACGTTTCAAGGTATGCTTGAATGGGAGGAATGGCAGGCAAGTGGAGGTGAATATCCAGATTTTCCTCGTCTTCAGGAGCTGAATTTATATAATTGTCCGAAGCTGAGAGGAAACTTGCCTAATCATCTTTCTTGCTTGCAAAAACTTTCAGTGAGCAATTGTGTGGTTCTATACGAAAGGGCCATTACTAGGTCAGAGAACAGAGTACATGTCATCTCTTGGGAACCTTGGGATTGGAAATTTTGTTGATATAGAGTGCTTGCCTAAGCAACTGGTGCATATCAACAGCAATTGTCTTCAACATTTGTGGCTCTCTGATTGTCCATCCCTGTTGTCGTTCCCTAGAGATGGTCTACCTACTACGTTGGAATATCTTCGTATAGAAAATTGTAGGAGATTAGAATTCCTACCTCAAGAGATGATGGCCAAATTGACATCGCTTCAGACTTTGTGGATACTCGACAGCTGCGATTCACTGAGGTCCTACCCGTTGGGCATTTTTCCCAAACTTAGCCATCTTTTAATAAGGGGCTGTATGAATCTGGAATCCCTTTCCATTGAAGGAGTTGATGAAAATCTCAGGCACTTGCAAATCAGGGAGTGTCCAAATCTGGTCTCTTTTCCCCACGGAGGATTGCCCACTCCCAACCTGGTCTCATTTATAGTCTGTGGATGCCAGAATTTGAAGTCATTGCCCACTCCCAACCTGAATTTATTTTCAGTCAGTGGATGCGAGAATTTGAAGTCATTGCCCGAACGAATTCACACCCTCACCGCCCTTCAATATTTGCAGATATGGAATCTTCCAAATGTTGTGTCAATTGCAGAAGGGGGTTTGCCTCCCAACCTACGTACATTTTCAGTCCGAGATTGTGACAGACTGAGGCCTTCAGCGGACTGGGGTTTGCAAGGACTTGTCTCCCTTCAATCACTCTATATTCAAGGAACTGAGCATCTGTTGGAGACGTTGCTCAAGGAACAGCTGCTCCCTACCACTCTCAACACTCTCGGGATCCATGACCTAAGCCTGAAATCTTTGAACGGAAAGGGACTTCAACACCTCACTTCTCTTCAAAGCCTACAAATCCATAACTGTCCGAATCTCGAATCCCTGCCAGGAGAAGGTTTGCCGGCGTCTCTTTCTTTTCTCGGAATCTCCAGATGTTCTTCAACTCTGAAAAAAAGATATTGTGAAAATAAGACAGGAGAAGATTGGGCCAAGATAGCTGGCATTCCTTGCATAAAGATAGATGAGGAAGTGATCATATGAGCTCTCACAAAAAGTTATGGTTTTCATTTCACTCTCAACTCTAAAACCAGAGTCAGGTATGTACCTACCACTGCTTGTTTTTTATCTGTTAATTTTATTTTGCTGCATACAATTTATACCACTGTATATTGTTTGATGACAAAATTTACGCTTATATCATATTATTCACTATTTCTTATCAATATTAGCATTATTGATAATTATTTCTGAATCTTTCTTTTGTAATTATTTCTTATCAATATTTACATGCATAGAAACTTCCTTGGAAACCAAATGACTGCGACATAAAGGAAATCTTAATCTAATTTTAATACTTTTTTGATAATATAATCACAAAGCCTAAACAAAACAAATTAAGTTGAAAATTGAACTGTGGCCTCCCAAAATCACCAAAGTGCTTAACTTAAGCTGGTGATATGTATTTTGAATTTTTCCTAAGCTGAATATAACAAGTTAATTTGTGAAAAAGTAATTTATTTATAATTAGAGAGCTTTGTGGTTGCTGCTTTCATGATCATTTAACAGTTTGCTAATTTTGCTCTCAACTTTTCAGTTGCTAATACTTGCTGTCAGATTAAGTAAGAGAAGGGGTGATCATGTAGTGCTGTAAACATACCCAAAGGCTCAAGAAGAGGCCAAAAACATCCAAAGAAGCTTACTTGTAAGTCCTTTTGGAGTTCTTATTATAATTTGAGGTTAATGGCTAATATATTTGAAAGAAATTGGGTTTTGATTTCCTCATTTGGTTTAATTTTAGCTTCACTGATTTTGATTATTTTCTTTTTCTCTTCTTTGCTCAGTCCTGGTGGATGGCCTACAGATATGTGCGTGCCAAGAGAGATGTGAAGTTCAGAAGAAGAAAGGTACTAATTAAGAAGGTTAGATTGGACTTTGTCTGATTTGCGGCATCCTGTTCTTTACTTTTGGTAAGTTCTGATTGTATCAAGTTATTTCTCATTGGGGTTGGTCCTTTATTGGCATCAAAGACGATGCTGATCACAACTTAAATCCTTTTTAAGACTGAAATGCTAAATTGGTGGTCGTTTTGCAGGACAACATGCCTTCTCTTGCACAGCTTTTCATTTGCATGGATTCTTTACATATCATAGCCAGAGGAGGGTTTACCTCTGTACATAGCTTTTTGTTTGTCTACAAAAACAATTGTCACAAAGTGTGTTTTTTATTTCTCATTATGAAGCAGCAGATTATATGTACTGGGAAAAAAATTATACTAGTAAGGCATCTAAGTACAACATGTGTGTGTTGAAGATGTTAAAAGTAGAGTGGCACCAATTGGCCTCCTGCAATATAATTGCCTAACCTATAACTGCTTTGTTCTGCAGTCAAAAATTGCAGGTATATCTTACAGCCTTTCAAACTATCATATTGCAGTCAAAAATTTGGATCTTACTAAAATTTCAAAAAACTAATTACAACACATCCAAGATCACTAACAAAGAGATGGAAAAAAATAAATAAATACCAGGATAGATCTAGATCATAACAAAGGCCCAAAGAGAATAAGAAAACTAGAATTATTTGTGCTTTTTGGAAAAATCCGTAGAGGGCTGCAACTTCCATGGCTAAGAGATTTAGCTCTAGAATATGTGAAGCAAAGACATTTTCCATCTACCAAGAAAATTCACTAAATTAATCATGTTTGAACAACATGAAAAATGTTTTCATACAGTTACTAGACCTTGTCTTCTTCCTTCTTAAACTTAAAATGCGTTATGGAGAGCATGGGAGATATAAGAAACAATAGAGCTAAGCACATGCTTTAACTAACAAGCTCACAACTTTCTCACATGGCCCATTACAATTCTGTCCTTATTTCGATCAGACTAGAATACACTAGTTATTTCCATTATTCATTGTAAAACTGAAACGAAACAAATGCAAATCAAAATTGAAGGAAGAGAAGAAAACACAAAAAAAAAAAAAAACAGAGCATATTCAAATATTATCTTAATGGCATTTGGAAACGAACCAACCAAAGCCCACAAGAACCAAAACACAGCGTTACAAGATAATTGAAATTGTTTGAACCCATAATTAACAAAATACGATTAAACTGGTGATTGGCAATCAAACATATCAAATTGAAAATGCACAATTCATAATTTTACAAGAAACTACACATTTCATAAATTTGAACATGCATTACTAGAGATAAACGATCTTAGTTCCTCAATTTCCACCAGAGATTTCAATGGCTTTGACATCAAGTTAGATAGAGCCCTAGCAAGTCCTAGCTGGCTTCACTCTAATCCTAGAGCTCAAGTGTTTAACCTTCCTTATCTTGGTTCTGATCATTCCCCTCTTGTTATAGATACTGATTTTTTTGAAGTCAAGTCTCCTAAGCTGTTTAAATTTGAAGCATACTGGTTGAACAATGAGGATTGTAAGTCAGTGGTGAAACGGAATTGGAGACATGGTTATGGTTGTTATAATGCAGTACAATGGTGTAAAAATCTCCATTTTATGGCCAAAGAACTTACAAGATGGAGTAAGGAACAGTTTGAGAATAATAGGAAACGAATTGAGGAGCTTAAGAAGGATCTAGCTCTAGAACAGAATAAGCCTTGTGACTCTATGGATAAGGCTACAATTGAGGGTCTCTCTCATCAAATAAAACATCTCTGGGACTTTGATCGAAGAACTATACTGGAAGCAAAGGTCAAGAATCCAGTGGCTAAATCATGGTGATAAGAATTCCAGTTTCTTTCACCTTTCTGCAGTCCAGAGGAGGCAATATAATAAGATTCTGTGTGTGAAAAATAATAATGGTGAGTGGCTGGATACTGAAGAAGCCATTCAAGTAGGTTTCAAGGAGTATTTTCAAAACCTTTTCACTAGTGATGGTCCAAAAGATTGGTCTGCTGCTATGAATTGTGTGCAACCAATGGTGACATCAACGATGAATAATATTTTAGTGACACCTATCAGTTTGGAGGAAGTTAAAGTGGCTGTTTTTGACTTAGGGACCCTCAAGGCTCCAATACCAGATGGGTATTCTGGTATAATTTATCAAAAATGTTGGGAAATTGTTAATTCTTTGGTGTCCAGATCTGCTCAGGATTTTTGGAATAATGGTACTCTACTCAAGTCCATGAATTAGACCAGAGTTGTCATCATTCCAAAGGTTCCTGATCCGGTGGAATTCTCCCAATTTCGTCCCATTGGTTGTTGCAATTTCTCGTATAAAATATTATCTAAAATCTTGGCCAATAGATTAAAGACTTTCCTGCCTGAGATTATCTCATCTACCTAGGGGGCCTTTATATCTAAAAGGCAAATATATGACAATATTTTCGTAGCTCATGAGACATTTCATCATATTAAGATGAAAAGGAATGGAGTTGTGGGTGAATTCGGTTTGAAGGTCGATATGAACAAAGCTTATGACAGAGTGGAATGGGACTTCCTAAAAGCTGTAATGGCTCAAATGGGTTTTCATGAAAAATGGATCAGGCTAGTTATGGAGTGTGTGCAATCTGTGACCCTCTCTATTAATGTCAATGGTAAGCCAGGGGAGATGTTTAGTCCTTCTAGAGGTTTGAGACAAGGAGACCCCTTGTCTCTTTATCTATTCTTAATAGTAGGGGATGTTCTCTAAAAAATGATTGAGGTTGCGCCTTCTTGTGGATCTCTAAAAGGTATTCAGCTTGGAAGGAGAGGGCCCATTCTTACCCATCTCTTCTTTGCTGATGATAGCTTGTTCTTCTTGAAGGCAACAAAGAATAATTGCTTAGTCATAAAGCAAATCTTGGAGGATTACTGTAGAGCTTCTGGACAAAGAATAAATTGTCAAAATTCTTCTTTATTCTTCAGTCCAAATACATATGTGGATGTTATTCATGATATATGTACTATTTTGGAGATGCCAGCTGATGCGAATCCAGGGAAATATCTTGGTCTACCTATTGTATGGGGCAGATCCAAGAAGGCTGCCTTGGCCTATATAAAGGACTCCATAGTGAAAAAGATTAAAGGATGGAAGTATAAGTTCCTTTCCACAGCAGGGAAGGAGGTTCTCTTAAAAGCAGTAGCATGTGCAATTCCCACTTATCCAATGCAGGTTTTTAAAATCCCCAAAGGGGTATGTGATGATATAGATGCTGTATTGGCTGGTTTTTGGTGGGGCCAGAAAGAGAATGAAAGAAGAATCTACTAGATGAGTTGGGAAAAGCTTGGATCTTCTAAACAAAAGGGTGGTATGGGGTTTAGGAATTTTGAAGAGTTTAACACGGCTTTACTTGCTAAACAAGCATGGAGGTTGATGGCAGAGCTAGAGGCTTTATGGGCTCGAGTGTTGAAAGGGCTTTACTTTCCTGACTCCAACTTTTGGAATGCTAATAAGGGATGTAGAGCTTCTTGAGCATGGTCTAGTATTTTGGCAGGGAGAGATTTACTAAAAGCAGGAGCAAAATGGCAGGTCATGGATGGAAAGTCCATTAATATTTGGACTGATGCTTGGATTTCTGGTAAGGCTGAAGCTATTCTTAAGAATGATGTGGCAGCAGCCTCTGAAATTCCTAGAGTTGTGGCTGATCTCATTGATTGGGAAAGGAAACTATGGAATGTGGAAGTTGCTGGTTATTACATTACCCTTGATTTACAACAACGGATTGAGGAAATCCCAATTCCTGAGGGTCTCAGTGGTGACAGACTAATTTTGCCTCATACTAAATTAGGTGTTTATACTGTACGATCTGGTTATTACTGGTTGCATGATCAAAGGAAATGTCTGGATCTTGTTCCTGCTAATGTCTCTCACCAGGTTGATGCTAGTGTCTGGAAGAAGGTTTGGAAATCTAATACCTTACCTAAAGTCAGACAATTTTTATGGCGTATTGTGTCTAATTCTGCAGCTACATGTGTGAAGTTGTATAAAAGGAAGGTATTGAGTTGTCCTACTTGCCCCATATGTCATCAGTTTGATGAGACAATTGAACATGCTTTATTGTTGTGCCCTTGGGTGGAAACAGTTTGGTTTGATTGTCTTGGTTATGTCATTGATAAGCAGGGGGTTTCTTACTTTGATGAATGGTTACTTAAAGTCTTAGAAGCATGGAATGAGGATGAAATGTATGTTTTGACTTGGATCAGTTTCATTTGCTGGTCCATTTGGAAGGGGAGGTGTAAAGCAGTGTTTAATAGAACTTTGCTAGATCCTATTCTTACTAGCTTTTCTGCTAAAAAAGCTAGATTTGAATTTGTTTCGAATCAGATTTCTAACCCACAGGTTGCAACAATGATGCCTTCATCAGAAGGGACTACGGTTAGATGGTAGCCTCCAATTTCTCCTGCAGTTAAGGTTAATTGTGATGCTTCTTAGGATAAGCTCTCCCATTTTGCAGGGCTGGAGTGGTAATAAGAGGTGCTACAGGCCAAGTTTTAGGCGGCAGTGTTGTGAGTATCTTTGCCCTTCTGCGTTGGTTGCTGAAGCTTTGGCAGTCAGCGAAGGCTTGAAGTGTGCAGAACAACAGAGTTTTAGATCAGTGGTCATTGAATCTGATTCTGGAATTGTGGTTGATGCAATTAAGCACAAGAATATGGAGGCTCCTTGGGAATTACATGTGTTGTTGAGAGAAATTTGGAGTTTGGCTTCCAAATTTGCATAGATCAGATGGTCAAAGGTGAATAGGAAAGCTAATGGGGTTGCAGATTCAATCTTAATGCTAGCTCGAAGGAAGATGTGTCCACAGGACTAGGTTTCTCACCAACCATCTTCTATTGTTAGAGTTCTTCTTTCTGATGGACTTCCTTCATACTAGCTCGTATATAGGATTTTTTGTATAGCTTTAGTGAATTGTAGTTGATTTGTTTTTCTATTGTATTGTCATTTTGTCTCTTCTTGTAGTTGGTTTTTTTGTGAAATGAATTGTTATTTGGCCAAAAAAAAAGACATCAGGCTTTTTGACCTCGGCTTTAGGAACTGTCACACTCAGAACCCCATTCTCCATAGAAGCCTTAATCTGATCGACCTCTGCATTCTCAGGAAGCCTAAACCTCCTCGAGAACTTGCCGCTGCCCCGCTCGACCCGATGCCACTTGTTGTTCTTGTCCTCCTTCTCTACGTTCCTCCCTCCACTGATCTGAAGCACCCTGTTGTCTTCAATCTTTACCTTCACCTCTTCTTTCTTCAGCCCCTGAAGGTCTGCCTTGAATACATGGGCTTTCAACCGAAAAAGAGAAAGATATGCCTATTTCTATGGGTTGTCAGGCATCTAGCAGGTCTAATTTGATATATATTGTGTCAACTTGGTTGTAATAAATAAATTGAAAATATGATAAAATTTGGTATCCAGTGTAAACTAACATTTTTATTCTGTAGAATAGGTGAGCAATGAGTAATATGTGACTAGGAAAGCAATCATTTGAGCTCAGAATCTTTTATATTGCAGAATGTCATAGAATACATATATATAATAAAATAAAAACTTACTTATAACATAAGAGCTGATTTGATATTCCAAAAAAATATAAGGCTTAGGGTATAAAAAGGGTTTAGGGTTTAGAGTTTATAAATTTATATATTTTGTATATAAATTATAGAAATGTATATAAATGTATTATAGAAAGCTATTTTAGAACATAGAAATGTATAAAAATGTAATATTTAAATTAAATGTTATATATACTCGATTTCATTCGATAAACCGACGGTTATATGATTTGAAAATCGAAACTGAAACCGAATATATCAGTTCAATTGGCAAATCGATATCCCGGTACGGTTCTTCTTCGGTACGGTTATTCTCAGCATCGGTTAGGCTGGTTTCGGATCCGATCTCGATTTTTCAATCAAACCGACCCAGCCCTAATTTGGTGGATAGAAATAATGCGAAAAGGCAATCCCATACAAGCTAATGGATGCTTTGAGTGTGGAAAATGAAGAGTGTGAGTTTGATTGCTTTACTGGAGTGGCTTCGATCGATTATTAGGTTGATTGATGAACAACTAATCCAACTTATATGCTTTTAATTAAACATGCAATAATCCAACTTAATTCTTTAATTATAGTAACTAAACTAAATTAAATTATAGGCTCAATTAAATAATTATATTCTCCAATTTAATTAAGTAATTGATTAAGAGAAAAAAATAAAATATAAAAGAGCTTGGTGTGACTGTTAAAAAAGGAATATTATTACATTGAAGAACTAATGTTTGTCATTAAGAAGTGGAGAAAATGACATACAAACTACATCCAAAACTTTTTAAGGTTTGTTTTTTTTTTTTTTCTTGATTAAAATTTTTTAAAGGTAAAATGTTTTCAATATATATAGTATATCCCAATTCATACACCAATTCATACAACAATATACATATACCATTGACATAATTATGTTTTACCAGTCTATCGATAGTAACTCCTCTCGTTGAGATAACAAGATCTCCAATTCCAAACCTGACTAGTGTGTTCATCAATTTTTTTTTTGCTTTACCATTTTGTTTGTATAGTAGTAGATCAGATTAACTCATTATCAACTCAAAATAAATTACAGTTCCCTTTTCCAAAAAGTAGTCAGTAGCCTAAACCATCCCCAATAATGCACAAGAATTATAGTACAATAAATCTAGACTACAATAAGTCAATAACTAGACTACCCATCATCGGCCGTGTCGCCCAACCTACCCAATTTAAAGTCCACCGACAGGTGTGAAGCACATGTTGAACTAATATTTAATATGTGCTTTGAAAAGAATTATTGCAGCAAGAGTAGCTATATATATCAGTCTATCAGGAATTTTCATTTGGTGTGAAAGCACGAAAGCATCTAATATCATATCATAGAATAATCAATAATGGACCAAACTTTTCATCATGCTGTTGCCCTCTTTACAATTTTAATTAGATATCTTTAGACTTTAGTGCTGCCTTTTGTATTCACCTTTAGACAATTTGGACATGATATGCTTAGCCGTGTGGACCCACTTCATTACAAAAACAATCGCTAAAGACTCCATCGCATCCATGAAATTGAGCTATAATATTAAAACACTTTTGTGGTTCGATCACCAACTTCATTGAAACCATATCGACCCTTTGCTAAGAATCGAAGAGAAAAATGGCTCTGGTTGGAGAGGCTCTGCTCACTGCTTCCATCCAGGTGTTGTGTGACAGGATTGCCTCACGCGACTTCATCGACTTGTTTCGGAGGAAGAAGCTCGACGATTCACTCCTGAAGAAACTGGAGATCACACTGCTTGGCCTTTCTGCAGTGCTCAATGATGCAGAGGAGAAGCAAATTGTGAACCCTGCTGTGAGAAAGTGGCTTGATGAGGTCAAACATACTGTCTTAGATGCAGAGGACTTGCTGGATGAGATCAACTCTGAAGCTGAATATGATCAAACCCACAATTTAACCAAGGTGTTGAACTTCCTCTCTACTTCCTATTTTAATCCTTATTGTCAAAGCATGAATGCTAAAATAAGAGAGTCGTTTGAAAAATTAGAACACCTTGCAAAACAGAAAGACATCCTTGGCCTGGGAGTAGCCGTTGGAGGTAAGGTTTCACAAGGAACTCCAACAACTTCCTTGGTCGATGAATCTTCTGTATATGGTAGGGATGGAGATAAAAAAGAGTTAGAAAGACTGTTGTTTTCTGATCATGCAAGCACCTGTGATGTATCTGTCATTAGTTGGTATGGGCGGGGTTGGTAAGACAACCCTTGCTCGACTTCTTTACAATGATGACAAGGTGAAAGAGTATTTTACTCTTAAATCTTGGGCTTGTGTTTCTGAAGATTATGATGCTATTAGGGTAACTAAAACCCTTCTAGAGTCGATCACTAGAAAGCCTTGTGATATTACAGACTGGGATTTTCTTCAAGGTGAACTAAAAGAACAAGTTAGGGGCAAAAAAATTTTATTTGTATTGGATGACCTTTGGAATGAGAATTCTATTGACTGGAAGTGCCTCCAGGCACCTTTAGCTTTTGGGGCAAGGGGAAGCAAGGTCATTGTAACAACACGGAATGAAAAAGTTGCATCAATCATGAATAATGTTCATATACAGTACTTGGAACCGTTGTCACTTGAAGATTGCTGGTTGTTACTTGCGAAACAGGCATTTGCAAATGAAAACCCCAGTGCACATCCCCACTTGCAAGAAATTGGCAAACAAATTGCACGTAAGTGTAATGGTTTGCCTCTGGCTGCAGAAGCACTTGGGGGTTTGTTACGTTGCAACAAAGATTATGGGGAATGGAATAGCATATTGAATAGCAATATTTGGCAGCTATCATACGATGATAAAAGTTATATTCTCCCCGCTCTAGGATTGAGCTACCATTATCTCCCGGCCCATTTAAAACAATGTTTTGTTTATTGTTCAATTTATCCAAAAGACTATGAATTCAAGAAGGAAGACGTAGTTTTACTTTGGATGGCAGAAGGTTTGATTCCAGAAATTGATAATGGCACTAGAATGGAAGAGGTGGCTAAGAGATACTTTGATCAGATACTGTCACGATCACTATTTAAAAAGTCAAAAAAATCAAGTTTCACAATGCATGATCTCATTAATGACTTGGCTGTATTCATGGCTAAGGGATTTTGTTTTAGAATAGAAGGGAAGGAATCAAATGAAGTTCCCAAAACAAGTCGTCATTTATCATATGTTCAAGAACAATTTGATACCGAGTCAAAATTTGAGCCATTATACGGGGTTAAGTGTTTGCGGACCTTCCTACCCTTAAATTTGGATACATCTTGGCAACAATATTATGTAAGCAAAAGAGTTTCACATGATTTCTTGCCAACACAAAGATGTCTGCGAGTGCTGTTATTATCAAACTATATCAATATCGCTGAGTTACCTAATTCTATTGGTAATCTCATTCACTTGCGCTACTTGGATCTTTCCTCTACTGCAATCAAAAGGTTACCTGATATAGTGTGTTCTCTATGCAATTTACAAACAATACTATTGTCAAATTGTTTCTCTCTCAATGAATTGCCTGGAGATATGAGTAAATTAATTAACTTACGTCATCTTGATCTTCGTGGAACTAACATAAAAGAGATGCCATTGCAAATGGGTAGACTAAAAAGTTTGAGAACATTGACTACATTTGTTGTTGGCAATTCAATTGGATCAAGCCTTACAGAATTGAGGGAGTTACGGTATCTTCGGGGAAGCCTTTCTATTCTAAAGCTGCAAAATGTAGTTGATGCTATGGATGCCTCGCATGCCAATTTGAAGGAAAAGAATGATCTCAAGGAGTTAACGTTGGAATGGGGTAAGGATACTGATGATTCTAAAAAGGAGAGAGATGTACTTGAGAAGCTACGTCCTCCCATAAATTTGGAGAAACTGACCATAAAATTTTATGGTGGAACCAGCTTCCCAAATTGGGTGGGTGACTCTTCCTTCTCTGACATAAAAGTCATGCATCTCAATGGTTTCAACTATTGTTTATCTTTGCCACCACTTGGGCAACTACCTGCTCTCAAAAAGCTCACTATCTTTGCGATGAAATCTGTTAGGAAGATCGGTCCTGAGTTCTATGGCAATGGGTCTTCTCTAATATTTCAGCCATTTCAATCTCTGGAGAAGCTCACGTTTCAAGGTATGCTTGAATGGGAGGAATGGCAGGCAAATGGAGGTGAATATCCAGATTTTCCTCGTCTCCAGGAGCTGAATTTATATAATTGTCCGAAGTTGAGAGGAAACTTGCCTAATCATCTTCCTTGCTTGCAAAAACTTTCAGTGATCAATTGTGTGGTTCTATACGAAAGGGCCACTACAACCCTTAACATGGACTACTTACAACAATATTCTTTTGAAGAATTGCACTTGGTTGGATGCCCGCATCTGTTATCATTACTAGGTCAAAGAACAGAGTACATGTCATCTCTTGGGAACCTTAAGATTGGAAATTTTGTTGATATAGAGTGCTTGCCCAAGCAACTGGTGCATAGCAGCAGTAATTGTCTTCAATATTTGAGGCTCTCTGATTGTCCATCCCTGTTGTCGTTCCCTAGAGATGGTCTACCTACTACTTTGGAATATCTTCGTATAGAAAATTGTAGGAGATTAGAATTCCTACCTCAAGAGATGATGGCCAAATTGACATCGCTTCAGACTTTGTGGATACTCGACAGCTGTGATTCACTGAGGTCCTACCCGTTGGGCATTTTTCCCAAACTTAGCCATCTTTTAATAAGGGGCTGTGTGAATCTGGAATCCCTTTCCATTGAAGGAGTTGATGAAAATCTCAACTGGTTGCAAATCAGCGAGTGTCCAAATCTGGTCTCTTTTCCCCATGGAGGATTGCCTACTCCTAACCTGACCTACTTTTCAGTCGGTGGATGCGAGAATTTGAAGTCATTGCTCGAACGAATTCACACCCTCACCGCCCTTCAATATTTGTACATATGGAATCTTCCAAATGTTGTGTCAATTGCAGAAGGGGGTTTGCCTCCTAACCTACGTACATTTTCAGTCCAAGATTGTGACAGACTGAGGCCTTCAGCGGAGTGGGGTTTGCAAGGACTTGTCTCCCTTCAAAGACTCGAGATTCAAGGAACTGAGCATCTGTTGGAAACATTGCTCAAGGAACAGCTGCTCCCTACAACTCTCAACACTCTCAGGATCTCTGACCTAAGCCTGAAATCTTTGAACGGAAAGGGACTTCAACACCTCACTTCTCTTCAAAGGCTACACATTGATCGTTGTCCGAATCTCGAACGCCTGCCAGGAGAAGCACTTCAACACCTCACTTCTCTTCAAAGGCTATGCATTGATCGCTGTCCGAATCTCAAACGCCTGCCAGGAGAAGCACTTCAACACCTCACTTCTCTTCAAAGGCTACAAATCCATGACTGTCCGAGTCTCGAATCCCTGCCAGTAGGGGGTTTGCCCGCGTCTCTATCTTTTCTGTGGATCAAGGATTGTTCTTTCCTAAAAAAAAGATACTGTGAAAATAAGACAGGAGAAGATTGGGGCAAGATAGCTCGCATTCCTTGCATACGGATAGATGAGGAAGTGATCATATGAGCTCTCACAAAAAGTTATGGTTTTCATTTCACTCTCAACTCTAAAACCAGAGTCAGGTATGTACCTACCACCAATTGTAAAATTTACGCTTATATCATATTATTCATTATTTCTTATCAATATTAGCATTATTGATAATTATTTCCGAGTCTTTCTTTTGTAATTATTTCTTATCAATATTTACATGCATCTGCAGAAATTTCCTTGGAAACCAAATGACTGCGACATAAAGGAAATCTTAATCTAATTTTAATACTTTTTCGATAATATAATCACAAAGCTTAAACAAAACAAATTAAGTTGAAAAATTGAACTGTGGCCTCCCAAAATCACCAAAGTGCTTAACTTAAGCTGGTGATATGTATTTTGAATTTTTCCTAACCTGTAGATAACAAGTTAATTTGTGAAAAAGTAATTTATTTATAATTAGAGAGCTTTGTGGTTGCTGCTTTCATAATCATTTAACAGTTTGCTAATTTTGCTCTCAACTTTTCAGTTGCTAATACTTGCTGTCAGATTAAGTAAGAGAAGGGGTGATCATGTAGTGCTGTAAACATACCCAAAGGCTCAAGAAGAGGCCAAAAACATCCAAAGAAGCTTACTTGTAAGTCCTTTTGGAGTTCTTATTATATTTGAGGTTAATGGCTAATATATTTGAAAGAAATTGGGTTTTGATTTCCTCATTTGGTTTAATTTTAGCCTTACTGATTTTGATTATTTTCTTTTTCTCTTCTTTGCTCAGTCCTGGTGGATGGCTTACAGATATGTGCCAAGAGAGATGTGAAGTTAGGAAGAAGACAGGTACTAATTATGAAGGTACTTGGATTGGAGTTTGTCTGATTTGCGGCATCCTTTTCTTTACTTTTGGTAAGTTCTGATTGTGTCAAGTTATTTCTCGTTGGGGTTGGTCCTTTATTGGCATCAAAGACGATGCTGATCACAACTTAAATCCTTTTTAAGTCTGAAATGCTAAATTGGTGGTCTTTTTGCAGGACAACATGCCTTCTCTTGCACAGCTTTTCATTTGCATGGATTCTTTACATGTCATAGCCAGAGGAGGGTTTACCTCTGTACATAGCTTTTTGTTTGTCTACAAAAACAATTGTCACAAAGTGTGTTTTTTATTTCTCATTATGAAGCAGCAGATTATATCTACTGGGAAAAAATTATACTAGTAAGGCATCTAAGTACAACATGTGTGTGTTGAAGATGTGAAACGTAGAGTGGCACCAATTGGCCTCCTGCAATATAATTGCATAACCTGTAACTGCTTTGTTCTGCAGTAAAAAATTGCAGGTATATCTTGACAGCCCTTCAAACTATCATATTGCAGTAAAAAATTTGGATCTTACTAAAATTTCAAAAAACTAATTACAACACATCCAAGATCACTAACAAAGAGATGGAAAATAAATAAATACCAGGATAGATCTAGATCATGTAAGTTGCTTTATACATCATTTAACATACACATCTCATATGTACCAATCAAAACATATATATATATATATATATTGCATCCAGTAAATATTCATACATATTGGCTGCAGTATACTTACCTGATGAACTCATGGCAATTGCAGGGGATTGACTGTGAATCGAGATGCACACCAGCTGCTTGATATATGGTCTCTACGCACCAGTCTTCTGGTCTGCACACTATGCTTAAGAACTTCACTCAAGATGGGGAAGTGGATGAAAAGCTCGGGGGTGGTGCAGCCAGGGACCAATGCTATATATAGGGTCATGAGATTATGAGTGCCCTCCCACTAAGGTACCTCATACTCAATCCTAATTTGACTCCTATACAAAGACTTGCTGCAGTCATGCTTGGTTTACTGCATATAGCAGCTGTATCTAAGTTATCCTAGTTCATATAGGATTAGGATTCCATCTTTATATGAACTAATCATGTAGTAGCATTTAGTGAGTTCTCCTATTACTTGCTCCTTAAGAATAATCAGTTAGTTGAATCCTAATAGAACAAGGCTTGCAGTCCATTAGAATCTTACATTCTCCCACTTGGACTAGCATTGTTCTTTAATCAATGACTTCACTGATAACTCATCAAGTAATCTGTAATTGCGCTAGAGATATCAACTAAAACTTAACTTAGATCAACTTAGTCAAGACACAGTTGTAGACATTAGACTATGAGACGTTTTTAGACTATCATTTGTCCAAACAACTCATAATCATTAATGTTCAAACTGCATCTTACCTCAGTCATTTTCCAAACATGAAATACTAAAAAAATATGAGCTTACAAATATCTGTTGGCATATTCTCAGTACTTAACCATTTGTAAACTTGGTCCTACTGTATGAATTGCTAATCTTTAAGCAATTCCTCTTATCTTATTAGTAAGATTACTGTATGTATATATATAAAATTACGGTATGCATGCATATACCAGAAAATATGTATATATTAGTCTTAATGAACTGAATAAGTGAATAAACTTTAAATGTTTAAGTTGAACTATTAAGCTGTAATCATGATAATCATAGTTCAATCTTCAACATAACTGAAACTATAAAGTTTAACTGAATGGCATTGATCTACTTAAGCCTCAACTAAAAACAGAAATTGCAATAACAAAACCAAAAATACTAGCAGAAAAGATAGACAGTTCCCTCTATGCTTAAAGCTCCCACTCAATTGCAGCATCCATGCTTTCAACAACTCCCATGTTCTTCACATGTTGTTTGAAGGTTCCAACTGGTAAAGCTTTTGTAAAAGGGTCTGCCAATTGGTTTTGAGTGCTAACATACTCGATTTGCAATTCACCTTCTTTGACACTTTCTCTAACCATCAAATATTTGGTTCCAATATGTTTAGATTTAGAAGTTCTCTTGTTGTTCTTAGAGAAACTCACAGCCCCACTATTGTCACAATAGATCTTTATAGGACTGAATACAGACTTTATCATCTTTGTTTCTTGCATAAAATTCTTCAACCAAATGGCATGTACAGAAGCTTCATATACTGCCACATATTCAGCCTGCATTGTAGAGGTTGTTGTTAATGTTTGCTTAACACTTTTCCACGAAACTGCAGCCCCTCCAAACATAAAAACATAACCACTTGTAGACTTTAAACTATCCATACAACCAGCAAAGTCAGAATCAGAATAGCCAATTAATTCCAGGTCTTTTACTCTTCTAAAAACTAGCAAATAATCCTTTGTCTTTTGCAAATATCTGAGCACTTTCTTACCTGCAATCCAGTGAGCTTGCCCTGGATTTATTTGATATCTACCTAACATCCCCACAGCAAAAGCAAGGTCAGGTCTAGTACACATTTGAGCATACATCACAGACCCTACTAAAGATGCATAAGGCTTGCCTTTCATGAATGCCTCTTCTTGTTTAGTTGTGGGACATTGTTCTTTACTGAACTTGTCACCTTTTGACATAGGTGATTCTCCAGCCTTGCAATTAAGCATGTCAAATCGTTTTAGAATCCTTAGGATGTAAGCTTGCTGTGACAATCCTAATAGGAAGTTCTTTCTATCTCTCTTTATTTCAATTCCTAGCACATAGGATGCCTCTCCAAGGTCTTTCATTGCAAACTTGTTTGAAAGAAAGTCTTTAGTCTCAATGAGTAACTCCTTGTTGCTGCTAGCCAAAAGAATATCATCCACATAAAGAACTAGAAAGATAAAATTACTCCCACTGGTTTTTAGATAAATGCACTCATCTGATGGATTCTCCAAAAAACCATTTGAGGTGATTACTGAATCAAACTTGACATACCATTGTCTTGATGCCTGTTTCAGTCCATAGATGGACTTTCTTAATCTGCAAGCTAGATGTTCATCCCCCTTCTTTACGAAACCTTCAGGTTGAGTCATGTAGATTTCCTCTTCCAATTCCCCATTTAGGAAAGCAGTCTTGACGTCCATTTGATGTAGTTCCATGTCGAAATGCGCAACAAGAGCCATAATTGTCCTAAAAGCATCCTTACTTGAGACTGGGGAGAAGGTTTCATTGTAATCAATTCCTTCCTTTTGAGTAAAACCCTTTGCAACTAATCTGGCCTTATATCTTTCTATGCTTCCATCTGGATTTTTCTTAGTCTTATAGATCCATTTGCAACCTATCATTTTAAATCCTTTTGGCACTTCAGTTAGTTCCCACACTCCATTATCATACATGGACTCTATTTCTGCACTCATTGCAATCTGCCACTTGTTAGAGTTAACATTGTTCATGGCTTGAGAGTAATTTCTTGGATCAGATTCTTCTCCTATGTCAAAATCAACTTCTTGTAAGTATAGTACATAATCATTGCTGGACAATGTTGGTTTTCTTTGCCGAGTAGACTTTCTTGTAGGTACTACTTCAGTTTGTGTTCTATCCTGTATTGCACTTTGCTGTAGGTTGATTTGATTTTGAGCTCCAAGACTATCCTCCTCATCTATAGCTTCTGTTTGCAATTCTTCATTAGTTTGATTTTCTGGTGCTGTAAACAACTTATCCGAAATGGGCAAAATCAAGTCTGTATGATTTTGTTCTAAATCCTTGTCACCAGAAAATTCATCTAGTTCAAACTCTTCTATTGTAGCATTGTTGGATGGAATATTTTCATCTAGAAATTTGGCAATGTTAGTTTCAATAATCCTGGTACTTTTGGATGGGCAGTAAAATCTATACCCCTTTGACTTCTCTGGATAACCAATAAAGTAGCAACTTGTAGTTTTAGGGTCCAGTTTGTTTTCATTTGGATTATACAGCTTTGCCTCTGCCTTGCAGCCCCAAACTCGAAGGTGTAGGATCCCTGGTTTTCTCCCTGTCCATAACTCAAAAGAGGTCTTGTCCAAAGCTTTGCTCGGTGTCCTATTAGTTATGTAATTAGCAGTTTTCAGAGCCTCTCCCCATAGGAATTTCGGCAGTCCAGTATTACACATCATTGATCTAACCATCTCCAAAAGTGTCCTATTTCTCCTTTCAGCAACCCCATTTTGCTGTGGAGTCCCAGGAGTTGTGTATTGAGCCTTTATGCCATTTTGCTGCAGGTACAAAGCAAATGGCCCCATATGTTGTCCAGTCTCAGTGTATTTCCCATAAAACTCTCCTCCTCTGTCAGATCTTACAACCTTTATCTGCTTTCCAAGTTGTTTCTCAACTTCAGTTCTAAAAATTCTGAAAGTGTCAAGTGATTGGGATTTTTCAGAGATGAGGTACACAGTACAGAACCTGGAAAAATCATCTATAAAGAGAATAAAATAAGAGTTCTTGCAGATAGTTTTAACTGAAAAGGGTCCACATATATCAGTGTGGATAATTTCTAACAATTCACTGCTTCTATTTGCTCCTTTCTTTCTGGAACTTGTGGTTTTCCCTTTGATGCATTCTATACACTCTCCAAAATCCGAAAAATCAAGGTTAGGAATAAAGTGATCTTTGATCATTATTTGCATTCTCTCTTTTGAAATATGCCCTAGTCTCTTATGCCATAATATTGACGAATTCTCATTTACCCTTGGCCTTTTGTTTGCTGATAGCATGTTAACTTCAGTCACTGTATTAGATTCAGAACATATCAACTTCCAATGGTCATTTATAAGGGCAGCATATCCAATCAAAGAAGAATTAAGAAGCAAATTCAAACCACTTTTATTGATATTAAAATCAAAATTCTTTCTAACAAGTTGAACAACTGAAACTAAATTCCTACTTAATGATGGGATTACAAAAACTTCATCTAACTCTAAAACAAAGCCTGTTCCTAATCTGATGCTGATAGCTCCTATGGCCTTGACTGCAACTTGCATCCCATTTCCTACTCGAATGTTAACTTCATCCCTCCTTGGTGTCCTCCTTCTTGTGATACCCTGCAAAGAATTTGCAATATGAATGGGTGAGCCTGTATCAATCCACCAAGAATTAAGGGAAGAATCAACTAAGTTAACTTCAAGATAAAAGCAATGGAAATTACCTTTCTTTATCATCCATGCTTTCCACTTCATGCAATCTTTCTTAAAATGGCCAGGTTTGTGGCAATGAAAACACTTGAACTTAGTGGTTTTCACTGCCTTTAGGCTATCTGAAGTTGGTTTGGAGCTGCCAGCACCATCAGTTGTTCCTCTTGGTTTCGAAAATTGTTTCTTGTTCTTAAAACTCTTCTTCCCATTATTTCCCTTATGCACAAAGTTCACTTCAGCTACTGCCTTACCCTTCTTGTATTTTTCCTCAGCCTTGACACACATACCAATAAGCTCATTGAGTGTCCATTTTTCCTGTAAAGCACTGTAGATGTCACTGAGGTATTCATACTGCTGTGGCAGTGACATCAAAACTTGATGGACCAGAAACTCATCAGCTATTGGTATCTTTAATGCCTTCAGTTTGGCTGCAATGTCAATTAAGGACATGATGTACTCTCTTACACTGCTTTTACCATCATAAGTTGTATTTGTCAATGCAGCCATTAGGTTGCTAGTTTCAGCCTTCTCTGATTCTTTGTATTTTTCACTGATAGACTCGAGATAAATCTTAGCATTCTCATTGTCTTCAATACCACCCTTGACTATGTCTGCCATGTTCCTTTTCATGATTAGAAGTGTCATCCTGTTAGCCTTTTCCCATTTTTCATACTTAGCCTTTTCTTCCCTAGTACTCGCAGCTGTCAGTGCACTTGGCTTTTCTTCTCTTAATGCCAAATCCAAGTCATTCAATCCTAACACAATTTCAATGTCTTGCTTCCATTTCTTGAAATTGTGTCCATTCAGAGGCTCAATGCTTGCGAAACTCATGGATGCTGATGAATAAAAATAAGAATAATGTTGAAACTTAATAGATATATTAGTAATATACCCCAAAACTTCAGATATTTTTCACTGCATAAAAACATATTTGTGCTGTTTTACACAATAAAAAATAATATGATGTTGCATTCCCTCATAGTGCTTCTTGTTCTAAAATTCCTTCTGCAGTTTGTTTAGCAGAATTAGCAATTTCAAGAAGGACTGATTTTTATAAGTGGACTTGCAACCTGTATATGAATTCTATATCTTAAGTGTTCAGAGGGCTTGATCTCTCTAAAGAGAGCCAACAAAAACCTAAAATATCAGACTTCATTCTTTATGATGTAAAAATCTGTCTATTTTGGTTTCAGTGATTATTATGCAGAAGGATTTGTTATTTCTGCATAATAAAAACTGATGCTTAATACCAAATATATTAATGAAGTTTCAACTTCAATCATGCAGCGGATTAAAAACATATTAAATACCTCACCCTAGTCATATACTGAATTTACAAGTTGATGCATAAACTGATTTTAGTAAACATGCAAGTTACCAACAAGTAATAAAAGAAACAATGATAGAATAGGGTAAAGAACTCGACTTGTAAATCAGGTGTAGAATTCATATGCTTTCCCAGGATAAAAAAAAACAATAGACAAAAATATTCTCTATCATGAATTATGTAGTAGGCAGATGAAAATTAGAAAATAACTTCAGATAAAATTACAACTTGATTGTCTTAAACTGGAACAATAACTAAAGTGATTTGTATCTGTGTACAATAAGGCTCTGATACCACATGTAAGTTGCTTTATACATCATTTAACATACACATCTCATATGTACCAATCAAAACATATATATATATATATTGCATCCAGTAAATATTCATACATATTGGCTGCAGTATACTTACCTGATGAACTCATGGCAATTGCAGGGGATTGACTGTGAATCGAGATGCACACCAGCTGCTTGATATATGGTCTCTACGCACCAGTCTTCTGGTCTGCACACTATGCTTAAGAACTTCACTCAAGATGGGGAAGTGGATGAAAAGCTCGGGGGTGGTGCAGCCAGGGACCAATGCTATATATAGGGTCATGAGATTATGAGTGCCCTCCCACTAAGGTACCTCATACTCAATCCTAATTTGACTCCTATACAAAGACTTGCTGCAGTCATGCTTGGTTTACTGCATATAGCAGCTGTATCTAAGTTATCCTAGTTCATATAGGATTAGGATTCCATCTTTATATGAACTAATCATGTAGTAGCATTTAGTGAGTTCTCCTATTACTTGCTCCTTAAGAATAATCAGTTAGTTGAATCCTAATAGAACAAGGCTTGCAGTCCATTAGAATCTTACAGATCATAACAAAGGCCCAAAGAGAATAAGAAAACTAGAATTATTTGTGCTTTTTGGAAAAATCCATAGAGGGCTGCAAATTCTATGGGTAGGAGATTTAGCTTTGGAATATGTGAAGCAAAGACATTTTCCATCTACCAAGAAAATTCACTAAATTAATCATGTTTGAACAACATGAAAAATGTTTTCATACAGTTACTAGACCTTGTCTTCTTCCTTCTTAAACTTAAAAATGAGTTATGGAGAGCATAGGAGATATAAGAAACCAACCAGAGCATATTCAAATATTATCTTAATAGCATTTGGAAACGAACCAACCAAAGCCCACAAGACCCAAAACACAGCGTTACAAGATAATTGAAATTGCTTGAACCCATAATTAACAAAATACGATTAAACAAGGTGACTCTGATCATTGGCAATCAAACATGTCAAATTGAAAATGGACAAGTCATATCAAACATTTCATAAATTTCAACATGCATTACTAGAGACGATCTTAGTTCCTCAATTTCCACCAGATATTTCAATGGCTTTGACATCAGGCTTTTTGACTTCGGCTTTAGGAACTGTCACACTCAGAACCCCATTCTCCATGGAAGCCTTAATCTGATCGACCTTTGCATTCTCAGGAAGCCTAAACCTCCTCGAGAACTTGCCGCTGCTCCGCTCGACCCGATGCCACTTGTCGTTCTTGTTCTCCTTCTCTACGTTCCTCTCTCCACTGATCTGAAGCACCCTGTCGTCTTCAATCTCTACCTTCACCTCTTCTTTCTTCAGCCCCGGAAGGTCTGCCTTGAACACATGGGCTTCTGGGGTCTCCTTCCAGTCCACCCTCGTGTTCACAAAACCTGAATTTTCCCGAGAAAATTCGGGGAAAGCAGACAGTGATGAGGAAGGGAATGGGAAATCCTTGAATGGGTCCCAGCGATCGAGAGAGAAGGGGTCGAAGATGCTGCTGCGTCGAAAGTTGGGAATGATCGACATTATGAAAGCTTTGGGATTGTTTGGATGGTGAGAAAGTAAGTTTGAGTATGTAGTTGTTACAGAGTCTCTGCTTCGCTTCACATGTTGGGAAAAGGAGGGTTGGTTCATATTTATAAGGAACCCAGGAATTTTCTAGTATCGACTAAATGATAAATAGAATTTTCTGGTAAGTACTGGGCCTTGAAAAGGTTGCGTTATTTCTCGCGAACTTTCGCGAACGAATGCGATGAATACTAAATAATTAAAAAATTCAGTTTTCAGCTATATATAATCTTTTATCTTTCTTATTTAAAAAATGCTTATTTCTTTCATAAAATCATATTACCTAACTCCATATATAATGTAATTTAAGATATATAGACAATTACATTATGGTTACTACAGTTTATTGTTTTTTGTTATATTATATATTTTGTTGTAAAATATGTAGAGATTAGGGTTTGTGGAAAAGGAGACAGAGAGAATATAATCAGTTTTCATCTTATTAATCTTATAAATATCCTTATATAGAGGTAGAGTTTACTAGGTTTAGAATATTTACTAGTATGCCCCTACAACTAATTACAGGAATAGCCACACATAATAATATATTTACAACACTCCCCCTTGGATATTTCATGTCATTAGTGTTGTCTCTACTATGCGCTTCTAAGTTGCCTTAAAACCTTGTCAAGTAATAAAAACCCTGTGGGAACAAAAACAACCTTGGTCGAAGAAAAAAGAGTGCAACACTCGTGAGTGTGTAGTAGTCATATCAGAACCTCAAAAGTAGGTGAAATCATATCTTCTGGATCATGAGCAGATAGTATGTCTATGGGAGCGAGGTGCATTAGAGTTGCTACACCAAAACCTTGCCCGGTAAACCCAATGGGAAAAACCCGTGGTCGAAGGGAAAAGATGAGGAAATGCATATATATCAGATCAACACATCTTCAGGATGTAGTATGAGTAGGGCGGCCATGCCAAGATGTGCCTCATTAAAACCTTACCAGGTAACAAAATCCAGTGGGAGAAAATAACCCTGAACGAAGGACAAAAGAGTACACGATGGTCAAGCGAGTATGCTTCGGGATACTCCCCCTAATGTCGACTCCCCCTAAAGACTACATACTAGGTAAATCAGCCAATCTACGCAAACCAATACTCGAACATGCATCAAGAACGTGGACTTTGGCAGTGACTTGGTAAAGAGGTCTGCATGGTTGTCTTGAGATCGGATCTGCTTGACTTCAATCATCTGATGCTCTTGTTGCTGTTGATTGAAGAAGAACTTCGGTGCAATATGCTTGGTGTTGTCTCCTTTGATGAAAACCCGTCTTCATCTGCTCGATGCAAGCGGCATTATCCTCATAGATAATCGTTGGTTCATCAGTGGTGGAATTCAGCCCACACGTACTTCGAACATGTTTAGAAACTACTCTCAGCCATATACATTCACGAACTGCTTCGTGAAGGGCTATAATCTCAGCATGATTCGAAGAGGTAGCAACAAGGGTTTGTTTCGTTAACCTCCAAGATAATGATGTATTCTCAATGGTAAAGACATAACCAGTTTGAGAACGCGCCTTGTGCGGGTCTGATAGATACCCTGCGTCAGCATATCCAACAAGGCGGACATCGTTCTAAGGATCGAGGGGGTTCGATCCATTTCTTGATGCATAGGAATAGAATAAGCCCATATCCGTCGTACCTCTAAGGTAGCGGAAAATGTCTTTTATGCCATTCCAGTGGCGGCGTGTTGGCGCAGAGCTATATCTAGATAACAAGTTCACAGCGAATGAGATGTCTGGTCTAGTACATTGAGCCAAGTACAATAATGCGCCTATTGTACTTAGATATGGGACTTCTGGGGCCAATATCTCTTCGTTATCATCTGCGGGACAAAACGGATCCTTCTTAGGATCTAGACTACGGACGATCATGGACGTGCTAAAAGGCTTCGCTTTATCCTCATTAAAGCGCCTTAACATCTTCTGGATGTAATTCGATTGATGGACTAGAATTTCATCTGTACAGTGCTCGAGCTTCAGGCCGAGACAGAAATTCGTTCTCCCAAGATCTTTCATCTCGAATTCCAACTTCAGGTGTTTAGCGGTTTCCTTGATCTCTTCAGGAGTACCAATTAGATTCATGTCATCGACATAAACAACTACAATAGCAAAACTGGAACTTGTTCTTAATAAACACGCAAGGGCATAAAACATTATTCACATATCTCATCCCGATCAAATACTCACTTAGACGGTTATACCACCTCCGTCCGGATTGTTACAATCCATAAAGTGAACGCCTCAAACTATTAGAGAGCGTGTTCCGTGGTCTGGAAATATTTGTATCGGGTGTCTTAAGTCCTTCGGGAACTTTCATATATATCTCTGTATCAAGATCCCCATAGAGATAAGCAGTAACCACATTCATAAGCTGCATACTCAGTTTTTCGGAAACTTCCAAACTGACAAAGTAGTGGAACGTTATAACGTCCATTACGGGGGAATACTCTTCCTCGTAATCAATCCCAGGGCATTGAGAAAATCTTTGCGCCACTAGACGAGCCTTGTATCTCACAATCTCGTTTTTCTCATTACGCTTCCTTACAAATACCCATTTAAATTCTACAGGTTTAACATGGGGAAGGTGTAGAAACGACAGGCCCAAACACCTTTCTCTTTGTCAAGGAATCTAATTTGACCTGGATTGCTTCTTTCCATTTTGGCCAGTCGTCTCGACGTTGACATTTATCAACGGAGCGAGGTTTGATGTCATCGCTAGTTATAATTTCGGTAGCTACCGCGAATACAAATATATCATCGATGATAATCTCTTTTCGATTCCAGAGCTCACTTAAGCATGCATAATTTATAAAGATCTGTATGTTCTCGGGATTGGGTTCAAATGTTGGAGCGTCCCCCAACGCCGTCTCTTCTGGAACGGGCCCATAATCTGGAACTATTTCGTGAGATGGATCGGTTAAGATCGCGATGTCAAAGGGACTCGTTTGTGCCAATTTTATCCTCTTCCAGGGATAAGAGTCCATCGAACCTAGTGGTCAACTTCACTTCTGGGCAGGGACATATGACTGGTTAGCCGCTATGGTTGTACCTCGTCCATCTGGGACGACACGTCCTCCTGGGACGATACATTCTTCGGGGACGGATATCCTTGCAGGCACGTTTGCAGCAGGTATATGTGATCTCGTCACTTTAGCTAGATCAGAGAATGCTTCTGGCATATTATGTGTTATACTCTGTAGATCTAGAATTCTCCGCACTTCGCTATCACATTGTGCGGTTCGGGGATCGAGAAAAGACATAGTGGGGACATTCCACGTCAATTCACGTCGTTCTTCTGGAACGGTGACGTTCTTATCTCCCCCTAACGGTGGGAAGACTGTCTCATCAAAGGGACAATCCGCAAATCTGGCGGTAAAGAGATCGCCTGTCAAGGGCTCTAAAAAGCATATAATAGATGGGGATTCATAATCGACATATATGCCCATCGTTCGTTGAGGACCCATTTCGGTACGTTGTAGCAGCGCAACTGGCACGTAACTGCATACCCAAATACGCGTAAGTACGAAACGTCAGGTTCGTACCCAGTCACCAGCTGTAACGCGGAGTAAGGTTTGGTAGCAGTGGGGCTCAACCGGACATGGCTGCATGCAAGATTGCATAGCCCCACGCAGAAATTGGAAGCTTGGTGCGCATAACCAAGGTTCGTGCGATTATTTGTAATCTTTTAATGAACGCTTCTGCGAGACCATTCTGGGTGTGAACATGGGGAACTCGATGTTCAACATTAATCCCAAGGGACATGTAATAATCATCGAAAATTTTCGATGTAAACTCTCCGGCATTATCAAGTCTTCTGGACTTTATAGGATAATCCGTGTGGTGAGCCTTCTAAGCGAGAAGTTTAGCAAAAGCAGCGTTTCTTGTGAACAATAATGTAACATGTGATCACTTTGTCGATGCATAAACCAAAACCATGAAATATTTAAATGGTCCGAATGGTGGTTGGATAGGTCCACAAATATTCCCTTATATCATTTGCAGGAAAAGGATGGAGTCTTTACTAATCTTTGCATATGATGGTCTAGTATTCAACTTTCTGAGCGAGCAAGTTTGGCATAGTGTGTCACTAAACACTAGATCCTTATTAGTAAGGGGATGCCCGTGTAATGAATTGAGGATACGGCGCATCATACTTTGACCTGGGTATCCCAACCGATCATGCCATAGCAAGAAACTGCTCGAATTGGTTAACTATGTGATTGGCCTCAATCGATCTAATGGTGGTCATATAGAGACCGTTCGAAAGACATTTCAATCTCTCCAATGTACGCTTGTTGCCATACAAATTAGAGGTTATGCAATGATATTCCACTCCATTTTCCTCAGTGGTTTCAACGTGATAACCGTTGGCTCGAATATCCTTAAATTTCAACAACGTTCTTCTGGAACTTGGAGAATATAAGGCCTCATTAATGGTAATTCAGTACCATTAGACAACATAAAAATGGGCTTTGCCATGGCCCTCTATCAGGTTGGATTGGCTTGATATGGTTGTCACAGTGGTATGATTAAGCAATAAGTTTGAAAAATACTTCCGATCTTGAAGTATGGTGTGCGTAGTAGCACTGTCTGCCAGACAAAAAACTTCCCCACTAAACATGCTTATTCATAAATTTAACTCAATGGATCACATGTATGAAAATAACTTGATTGAATTAAATAATATTCGAGCATAACCAAATTTCAAAAACAAATAATCCAAGTCATAAATCACCAAAATAATCCGAATAAGAAACATTATCCAGAAAATAAATACGGCACAACTGCCAATCATATCCATGTCATCGAGTTTCTAATTCTCGAAGTGTCCAGATTCAGCTGGAAATCAGTGACCTCTAGGGTGGTATCCATAGGAAATGATCCCTCAACGAGATTGGTCTCTCGAGTACCGCGACTGGCGTAATACTCGTCTACAGCTTACGCTAATGCACGGCAGGTGCGGGACCAATGATCAGTTCTTCCACATCGATAATAGAGATCATTCTGATTATGATTCTGGTGGCGACGGGCCGGACCAGTGTTCCTCTCATTTCGAGTTCTTAGGGCCGAGAGACCGTGGTTCCTACCACGTGGGCCATGGCCACGTTGGCCTCGGTCATACGAGCCATTCCTCTGATAAATTTCCTTCCATATCTCGGGCGATCGGACTTTTCGTCCTTTCCATGACCTCGGTATCCTCTTTCGCGGTTTGAATCGCAATAAGCAACATTTGCTTCAGGCAATGGTGCTATTTTAGTACCGACAGGTCGGACTTAATCATTTCTCATTAATAAGTTGTTGTTCTTTTCAGCGAACAATAAAGTAGTGATCAATGTCGAGAACTTAGTAAAATTCATCTCCCTGTATTGTTACTGCAGGACCAAACAGGAGGTAGAGAAGGTGGAGTAAGTCTTCTCCAATAGGTCAGCTTCGGTGAGCTCCTCCCCACAAAATTTGAGGAGCGACCGGATCCGGCAGATCTCCAAATTATACTCATTCACATATTTGAAATCCTGGAGACCGATGTTCTGCCAATCATGTCTTGCTTCAAGCAAAAAAATGGTCTTTTGATGGTTAAACCGCTCTTCCAGAGCGACCCAAAGAGCTCGTGGATCCTCTTTAGCAAGGTACTCAACTTGAAATGCTTCCTTCATATGTTTCCTAATGAAGATCATGGCACTTGCCTTAAGGGACTCTGCGACAACATTGTCAACATTGATTGTCGACCTCATCTTATTGGCAGTCAAATGAAGCTTAACATCTTGAGTCCATTTTAGATAGTTTCTTCCGGAAACTTCCAAAGCCACAAAATCAAGCTTATTGAGATTTGACATTCTTTGGTTGAAAGGAACAAATAATCATAATTAATGCTTTGGGCAATAACATCCATAAGCAACAAATAAGAACTTCAAGTTCTATAACATGGTATAGACATGTAAAATCTACTGATTTTATCATGTATAGTGAATTTATGAAGGAAACTTCAGGTTCCTTATACGGCATTATTGAAGCTACAGGTTCAATATTTATGTATGAACTACTGGTTCATTAATCACCTGCAATTTCTACACATATACTCTAGTGCAAAAATTTAAACAAGTAAAATATTCATATACCCAAGTAGAACAGAAAAATATCACAAAATTGTTTGAATAAAAGTTTCTGGCATTTAGAATATATATATTAAATGGTTTGTATACTAACAATAAACCATCAGTAGCACAGTGGTTAAGGTGCAAGGTGGTGCGCAAGAGGTCCTGGTTTCAAATCCCAAGCATGGCAAGAATTAACATTTCCTTTTTACAAAGTTTCAGGAGGTTCGCCATGTGTCAGCGTGGGATTGGCGCTGACGTGGCAGCTTGGTGGCTGCCTGCGTGGCAGCTGACGTGGCGGGCCTGGGCTGCTGGCCAGTTGGGCCTGGTGGGCAGCAAGGCTGCTGGCCTGCTGGGCTGGCAGCAGATTGATTGGGCTGCAGCAAGGCTTGCTGGGCTGCTGCAAGGCTACAAGGCCTGCTTTGGCTGCGCGATAGAGGGCCTGCTGCGCGAGGCTACTGCGATGGCAGCGAGGCTGCGCCTGCGTGGGCTGCCTAGTGGGCAGCGAAGCTACTGCTGAGCAGCGAGGGGCTGCTGGCCGCGAGGGACTGGCTGCTGGCGCGAAGCTACTGCTGAGCAGCGAGGGGCTGCTGGCCGCGAGGGACTGGCTGCTGGCCGCGAGGGACTGCTGCTGGCAGCGAAGGACTGAGGGGCTGCAAGGTGCTGCGCGCGCGAGGGCTGGCTGCTGCTGGCAGCGCACGTGGGTGAGGGGGCTAGCGGCTGCTGGCCGCGCGGGGTGGTGTCCGATCACCCTAATAAATTTCCTCTTTTTATTGTTTAATCATTCAATCCAAGAAAACAAGTATAAAATATATAATTCTAAATAAATCAATCACATAAATTTAGGGTTCATGCTTCATGGAGGATTTTTTCAATCAATCAAGGTTAAATAACCGTGAACATAAAATTGTTTTATAAAACCTACTTGGTTGAAGAACAAATTGAATGATGATCCTCTTTCGCTTAGCGATCCACAATCCAAAGAGCTTTTCGTGCTGATAACGTGTTGTAAAATATGTAGAGATTAGGGTTTGTGGAAAAGTAGGCAGAGAGAATATAATCAGTATTCATCTTATAAATATCATTATATAAAGGTAGGGTTTACTAGGTTTAGAATATTTACTAGTATGCCCCTACAACTAATTATAGAAATAGCCACACATAATAATATATTTACAACATATTTGTCATATGTTATAATTAGTTATATAAGTATCAACTGTATGGTCTAAATATCTTTCAAGATTTATATTGGAAGATAGAGTACTTTGGAAAGAACTATATTAGGATTTCTAATTGATGAAAAAATGAATGAATGATGAATGCTCAGCATGAAAGCATCTAATCTCATATATAGTGGATATACAGATATGTGGCTACAGAATAATGGATCGACAAAACGTTTCATCATGGTGTTTTCCACCTTACAATTTTCGTCATACATCTTTAGACTTTATTACCTTTAAACAACTTGGACATCAATAATGATATATATGCTTAGCCGTGAAGACCCACTGCATTACAAAAGCATTGGCTATAAATCTTAAAACATCTCATTGAAATCACATCGATTATCGACCCTTTGCAAAGAATCCAAGAGAAAAGTGGCTCTGGTTGGTGTTGTGTGACAGGATTGCTTCAGCCAACTTCATCGACTTGTTTCGGAGGAAGAAGCTCGATGATTCACTCCTGATGAAACTGAAGATGACACTGTTGGTCCTTTCTGTAGTGCTCAATGATGCAGACTTGCAGAGGAGAAGCAAATTGTGAAGCCTGCTTTTAGAGAGTGGCTTGATGAGCTCAAAAAATGCTGTCCTAGATGCAGAGGACTTGGTGGATGAGATCAACACTGAGGCTTTGAGATCGATGCAAGGTGGAAGCTGAAAATGATCAAACCCACAAATTCACCAAGGTGTGGAACTTCCTCTCTACATGTCATCTCTTGTTGATATAGAGTGCATAGCAGCAATTGTCCATCCCTAGAGATGGTCTACCTACTACGTTGAAATAGATTACAAATTGATCATATGAGCACTTTGCAAAAAGTTCCGGTTTCATTTCACCCTCAAGTCTCCAATCAATGTCAGGTGTGTGAATTTAATCCAATATTGTGGAGCCAGTAGCTACCTTTTTCCCTTCAAAATACTCATATATTTTGAAAATATATTTTGCTGCATATTTTAAAACCAATTTATATCCCCTGTATATTGTTTGAAGAAAGAATTTACGCTTATATCCTATCATTTACTATTTCTTATTAATATTAGCATTATTGATAATTATTTCCGAGTCTTTTGTAAAGCCTGTCACATGCATCTGCAGAAACTTCCTTAGAAACCAAATGAGTGCGACATAAAGGAAATCTTAATCTAATTTTAATATTTCTTTCGATATATAATCACAAAGCTTAAACAAACCAAAGTTGAAAAATTGAACTATGTGCTTGTGTTCTCTTCAGTTCTTGGCCTCCCAAAATCCACCGAAGTGCTTAACTTAAACTGGTGATGTGTGTTTTGAATTTTTTCAAACCTGCATATAACAAGTTAATTTGTGAAAAAGTAATTTATGTATCATTAAAGAGCTTTGTGGTTGCTGCTTTCATGATCATCTAATACTTTGCTAATTTTGCTAGCTCTCAACTTTTTAGTTGCTAATATTTTCTGTCAGATTATGAAAAGGGGTCATGAAGTGTTCTAACCATACCCAAAGGCTCAAGAAGAGAGCCACAATCATCCAAAGAAGCTTAAGCTTGTAAGTCCTTTTGGAGTTCTTATTATAATTTGAGGTTATTGGCTAAAATATTTTAAAGAAATTGGGTTTTGATTTCCTCATTTGGGTTTAATTTTAGCTTCACTGATATTGATTATTTTCTCTTTTTTCTTCTTTAATCAGTTCTGGTGGGTGCCTTACAGATATGTGCCAAGAGAGATGTGAAGTTAGGAAGAAGAAAGGCACTAATTAAGAAGGTACTTGGATTGGACTTTGTCTGATTTGCAGCATCCTTTTCTTTAAATTATTTTGGCTATAAGCATTCACATTTTCTTGCAGAGACTAGGAAGATTGAAGGCCATGGGGAGCATGGAAAGCAACCCAGAATGATTCGAATTTGAGTTTGCTGAAGCAGGACAGTTTTCTCTGTGATCTCTATGGAAGAAGATAATGAAATGATTCGAATTTCTTTTAATAAATGATTTTAAGCAAAATATTGAAGTTCAGTTACAACCCCCTTTTGTCCTGCTCCCATTACAGTAAGTAGCCAAAATATTCAGTCACACCTTCTAATAATTAGCTTTTGAACATAAGTGAGCTGCTTCCTACCACTCTCAACTCTCTTGAAATCTCTGCACAGAAATTGATATCTCTAATGGAAAGGGACTTCAACATCTCACTTATATATGTTCAAAAGCTAAATATTAGAAGGTGTGACAGTCGCGATTTCCTGCCAGGAGAGGGACTTCAATCCACTCATTTCTCTTCAAAGGCTAGAAATTGACGAGTGTCTGAATCTGGAATTCCTGCCAGGAGAGGGTTTGCCAGCATCTCTTTCTTTTATGAGAATCTACAAATGTTTTTCCTTGAAGAAAATATATTTTGAAAATAAAACGGGAGAAGATTGGGACAAGATAGCTGGCATTCCTTGCAGAAAGATAGATAAGCAAGTGATTATATGAGCTCTCACAAAAAGTTCCGGTTTTCATTTCACTCTCAACTCCCTAATCAGGATCAGGTACCCATACATATGAGCTTGTTTTTTATTTTTATATTTTTTTTTCTGTTAAATGAGAGTTATATGGGAAATAGGTAGTGTAGTCCAATATGGTGGATTTAATGCAGCTACTTTTTCCAGCAAAATACTTGTATATTTTCAAAATATATTTCGGTGCTTTTCCAAGAATTCACAAGTATGTAGCACTTCTCTTCAAAAGCTAGAAATTTATGTGATGCATTATAACTGGTTTCATGTTCCCTCCTCATATTTAATGGAAAGTGTTCCACTTAAAACAGAAAGATGGGAAATGTAAGCCACCCTATAACTGCCTCCTATCTGTTTTAGACAGTTGATTTCATAGTCGAAAAGCATAGACTCATTTAGCTGAAAATTGAAATTTAAACTTCAAAAATTGATTTCAAATCTTCTTGAAGTTTAGACTTCAAATATTGAAAACAAAACATACACATCATGGATTGGCCAAGTTGTTCAAATAGGTCTATGTCATTAACTACAACTGAACCACTACTCAATTATTTGATGGTTCCAATTTCAGCCTAATCTCAAGGAACTAGATGTGCGCCTATGCAAAAACTTTGATGCTTCATTTTAAGTTTTAACTCACTTGGTAACTGATAATTGAATACATATTCTTTGGTGCCATCACCTTGACTTTATCTCTTTTATGTAGTTTGCATATCAATTAGCTAGGTCCCTTTTAATTGTCCAATTTCTGTGTTCATGTACAATCTTGGACTTGATACTGGGAATTAAGTTTAAGAAGCTGCAACAATTTCTTTTCATTAAAGCTATTGAAGTCACTTTGCTTTTTCTCTAAGGTCAATATATCAATTCTAATTTCTTCGTCTTTGCATTTAGGATATCTTGTTGAGCTGAGATACATTTAATAGTATTGAGAAGAAACAGGCTTTTCACAATTTGTGAATAGAAGTGTAAGAAAACACACAAAGGTAAAGCTCTATGTATAATTTCTGAAGGACTCTGAAATTTTGGATTTAGAAAAATTACAGTTGCAATTTATTATATTTCTATAAGATTTTGGCCATTCTTTGAATCATTTCTTGTTTTATGGGCAGATGTCAATGTTGGGGGCCTCTATACCTAATTCTATCGGATATCAATTACTATATTTTCCATATCTGGAAATAGTGCTCAGGATGGCCATTTGCCCGCTACCCGCAATGGTGTCAAGCATCTCCATACAGTAAGTGCTTTCACGTCTTCATTACTATTCATGCTTGCTTTTGTTTAACAACATCATCTGCATATGCAGTTCAATTTAATGATCTGTTTTATCTCCTTTCAAGTCAGACATCTTAATATCTTAGCTTAATTTTCTTCATAGTATTGAGGCTGAAATTGTGGATGCGTCTACACACTATCTATATTGTCACCTACCCTGTTATGCTACTCTCTGAAAAGATCAAGGAACTCAGTGTACTATTAACAATCTGCTCTCCTACCATTCCGCATATATAATTTCCTTGTTCCAAAACATCATACAAGTCAGACAGAAAAGTGTTACTGGTTTAAATACAAGTCAGATCTGAAACAGAGTTTTGTAAAGGGTAATTTACTTGTGCAGATACAGATGCATAAGGGATGATTAGATGGTGACAAATAATTGATGATTTGTAAATAGACCAGTGTTCTTAGAATTTTTAAACATGTAGTGATGTTATGCCATAGCATAGGTCAATTTTGGTTGAAGAAACAAATATAGGCTGTTTGTTTGGTATGAGTATAATTAGGATCATCCTGATCATACCATATAGGATTTCAACGATTCGAATTGTCTATTTTTTCGGTCTTCATTAAGGGATCATCCTTACAAAAAATTAGGTAAATCGGAAACCATTGACTAGATTAGATTAAATGGCTAACATTTCAAGTGTTTATTTTGTTGATCATTTAACCTTTGTAGGTAAATGATTTCTGATTTACTTAATTTTTTGTAAGAATAATTATTTAATAGAAATCTAAAAAATAGACGGTTTGGATCGTTGAAATCCTATATGGAATAGATCCTATTAAAAACTTGTGTCAAAAATAGAATATCACAAATCCGCCCATTTTTTCTATTTAATCATTATACAAAGCCCATTACAATTAGATATGGGTCTAAACTGTGTAACTAGTTGAATTTCATATGTCTATTATGTCATGTTTTCTTGTGTTGGGAGTATGATTATGACTATGATGATCTACCTGGGTTGACAAACTATAAATTTTTTTTTTTCTTACATTTATAATTATGAAAGTTATATGGATTCTTGTGGGCAGATCTTGCAGATGCAGATACAAAGCCAAAGCTTCCTTTGCCTATGCAAATACAACTCCGCATGTTGTGCTTTTCTACTTCTTCCAGCCCAGCCCACCACCCTCGACCCTCCCTCCCTTCCTCTTAAGAAATATTGTTTTTTTTTTTTTTTTTCCCTTTTTTGGTTTGGTATATTCTAATTTGTTGATTTGGCGTTTGCTGAAATTGATTTGGTAATTATAAACAAAGTGATTAAATTTGTTGAAATTGATTTGATTTTTTTATTATGAAAAACTCCGAAGTGTTACCTAAAGTCTAAACCATCCTAATCAAGAAAGCGAAAGCAAATTGGAACACGATACTGGAAATTAAGACTTCAAAGTCAGTACCATGAAGGCTTATGAATTTATTAGGCTAAAACATTGGGCAAAAAGTCACAAAATGTCACTCCAGTCCCCATCGTTTTAATTTGCACGTTTGTGATACTGTACTTTAATTAATGTTCACTTTTTGCCCCCTTTTTTTGTTTTTTTTTTTTTGCCTAATAAATTCACAAGCCTTCGGTACAGACTTTAAAGTCTTAATTTCCAGTATATTGTTTCAATTTGCTTTGTTGATTCGGATGGTTTAGACTTTAGGGAAGACATTGGAGTTTTTCATACGAGTCAAAGTCTTTGTCTCTTATCTCATGTTGCACTGGCACATTTTCGTGCATATGCATTGACTACAAATTCATTTTTCTTCATTGAGGGTAAAAATTGAAAATGTTTATGATTAAATTTGTTTTTATAATATTGAAGATGTTTTGGGTTCGTAGGTGAATTTATATTATTTAAAAATTAAATTTGTAATTTTAAATGAGTTAATGTTATTTGAAAATTAAATTTGAAGTATTCAGAGTTTAAAAAATTAATTAAAAATACCTAATCTCATAAATTTATTTTGAAATATAAATTGTCTAAGGTGGAGTCTAAATATACAGTAAGAATTAGTACAGATATTTTCAAGTGAAAATGAATTGATTAGTTTGGGTCCGCAAAACAATAACCTTATCCAGATATTTCAAAACAAAACTCATTATAATTCTCAAATGGCAAGTTCAGTGTCGTCTCTTTCACTGCTCATCTCCATCAACATCATGATGATGATGACACTGATCTCGCTCCCTCTCCCATCCGCCACCATCTCCTCCTGCAACGGTACATGCAAAACCCTAGACGACTGCTCCGGCCAGCTCATCTGCATCAGCGGCAAGTGCGACGACGACCCCGACGTCGGGACCCACATATGCGGCGACAGCGGAGGGAACACCACCGTCATCTCCTCCTGCAACGGCCCATGCAAAACCCTGGACGACTGCTCCGGCCAGCTCATCTGCATCAACGGTAAGTGCAACGACGACCCCGACGTCGGGACCCACATATGCAACGCCAGGTAATTAAATTAATTTAGGCAAATCTTCCTTCTACATTCCATATCACACCCTCTTTCATGTCTGGTTTTGTTTTGCGGATTTGGGGTTTGGGAATGGTGGACAGAAAATTACAAGAATATTGCATTCTCATATTTTGTAAACACATTTTTGGGAATAGTGGGTGGATTTAATACCCTCGAGCTTATTATAATCTGTCCATCTTTAAGGTATTCTTTGCTTATAATAATCTGCTAAATGTGATGTTTGATTGTGCTCCTCCTTTTCATTTATCAGAAATTTTTGTAGTTATGTTAGTGAGTACAAATTATAGTTAGGCATCAACTTTCTTTCTTTCTTCTTCTTAATTTCTTTGTCTCCATAGTTATAGTTGTCCTGCTACATCACTCTTTTATATCTCATCTTGTCATTCTGTACCAGCCAAGACAGTTTGGTACCAGGCAAATCTATCAGTGCAAACCAGACCTTGACTTCTTCCACTGGAACCTTTTCATTAGGCTTCTTCAGTCCTCAAAACTCTACCAAACACTTCCTTGGTATATGGTACAATACAATCCCAAACACTGCAATTGTATGGGTTGCTAACAGAGACTTCCCACTTGATTCTCCCGGTGTTTTTATGCTCGGCCATGATGGAAATTTGGTGGTGTTGGATGGGGCAGAACAAGTACTTATATGGTCAACTAATGTATCAGTAGATGCTTCTTCAGTGAATGCCACAACTGGTTTACTAATGGATACCGGAAACCTTGTTCTGAGATTTAGAGAATACACTTTGTGGCAGAGCTTCGATCATCCCTTTGATACACTTTTGCCTGGCATGAAGCTTAGCTTGAACAAAAGGACTGGCCAGCAAAGGCGTCTTACATCTTGGGCAGCACTTGATGATCCACAACCCGGAGAGTTCACCTTTGGCATTGATCCTAAGGTATGGGGACAGGCTTTTATCTGGAAGGAAAATGCTCAATATTGGAGAAGTCCTCCGTACATTGGCAAGGAAACAAACACAACCTTTGATGTTGATGGGAAAAATGCTTCATCTTCAAATGAAACCACCTATTTCTCTCCTTACATCATTGATGCTGCTGACGAGGTTTATCTTACTTCTGGTGTCTCAGATAGCTCAGCAAAATTTAGGCTCATGTTGAATCAAACTGGGCAGATTGAGCTGCTGGTGTGGCAGAATTCCAGTAAAACATGGATCGTATGGTGGAGGAAGCCAGTTGATAAATGTGATTTTTATGCTCCATGTGGTCCATATGGTGCCTGTCATGAAAATAAAACCATTGCATCACCATGCCAGTGTTTGACAGGTTTTAAACCCAAATTTAAAGAACAATGGGATATGGGAAATTGGTCCAGTGGCTGTGTTACGGAAGAGGCATTGAAATGTGATAATGGATCAAAAGGGAAATTTTCGATGTTTGAAAGTTTGAAATTACCGGATCATTCTATTCTGTTAGACAGTAAGAGTAGAAGTGAGTGTGAATCTGAATGCAGTCAGAACTGTTCTTGCACAGCTTATGCTTATGTAAACGTGACGGAAGGAAATAGTACTGGTAGATGCTTGACATGGTTGGGTGACTTAATGGATCTTGTACAGAATCAAACTCTTGGGCAAGACATTTATATTCGTGTTGGTAATTCCAACCAAGGTATGTTTGGTTTCTTTTTCGGTCGGTAGGTATGCTTGGTTTCTTTAATTTGCTATAGTAGTTGAGATTAGACTCATTAGTTTCACATGATTAATAAACCAACCAAAACTTTTTAATCTGGCCAGAAAATGACCATTACTTGGAGCCATCACTATTATTATTGGTCAACGAGATTTTTTTCTTTTCTTTGCAGGTAGCAAGGGTCATGCATGGAAGCGGCCACTTGTAATTACAATAGTCTCAGCAGTTGTCGGATTGCTTACAATAATATTAGGTTATTTCATGTGGAAGAAAACTTTTGGAAAAGAAAGGTACTGCTACCACTCTGTCTCTCTTCCACATGTGCAGGCACACAGATTCTAGTATTCCAAACAAAAGACACTCTAACAATAATACTGAAACAGGGAACCTAGGAGGAAGTATTGGGAGACTATTATTTCTGGAGGTGGAAAGAATGATACAGAACTACCACTCATTGGTTTAAGGAGTATATTAGCTGCTACAAACAACTTCTCTGAAGCTAATAAACTGGGAGAGGGAGGATTTGGCCCTGTTTATAAGGTGACACTTCCACAGTTCTGATCTCTAAATGCAAGTGTATCGGTTTTCATTTTATACTTTTTTTTAATAATTTATTTAATTAATTTTGATTGGTAAGGTGGTAGTTCTCTTTGTGTTGGGTACGTTTTTCTTCCTTTACAGGGGATTTTGCTTGAAAATCAAGAAGTAGCCATAAAAAGGCTGTCAAAGAAGTCTGGGCAAGGACATCTGGAGTTCATGAATGAGTTAAAGCTCATTGCCAAGCTCCAACATACCAATCTTGTTAGGCTTTTGGGTTGCTGCATTGAAGAGGAGGAAATGATATTGATCTATGAGTACATGCCCAACCGAAGTTTGGACAAATTTTTGTTTGGTATGTGCTTATCACTTCTAAGATTAACTCTTTAAATTTCTGGGACATCGAATTTGATTACCTCTGCAAGATCTTTTTCATTGTGTAGAAAAGCTGAGTAATTGAATTTAACAATATTGTAACAACCTTTAAAACAAAAGGAAAATCACTTTGCTCATTGTTCTTCATAGTTGATCTTAACAGATGCATCTGAAAAAACAAAATTGGATTGGGATACACGCTTCCGAATTATAGAAGGTACTGCTCAAGGATTACTTTATATCCACAAGTACTCTAGATTGAAAATTATCCACAGGGACCTAAAAACAAGTAATATTCTGTTGGATGGAACTATGAACCCTAAGATTTCAGACTTTGGAATGGCAAGGATTTTCGGGATAAATCAAACGGAAGCAGATACCAACAGAGTCGTTGGGACATAGTAAGTGTATATTAGGCTAGCTTATGCTTTCATTCCTGCAAGTAAACCTTATATTAGCGCTCACTTCTCTACATTAATTCGTGTAGTGGCTACATGTCACCCGAGTATGCACTCTATGGTCAATTTTCTGAGAAATTGGATGTATTTAGCTTCGGAGTGTTGTTGTTGGAGATTGTAAGTGGAAAGAAGAATGCTTCTTTTTATCGTTTGAAAGATTCACCGACTCTTGTTGGATGGGTAAGTAAATTATTTGCTTTTATGTTTTTGGACTGAAATTAGAAAACCTAGTTTATTCCTTTTTGTCCTAAAAGAAGCCTTGAAAATTGCAAATAACTATAAGTAGGGGCGGGGTTATTGGTTGGCTAGACCAGGGCTACACCTAAAAACAAAAAGAAAGTTCTAAGCAAATTTTGTAGCCCACAAGTCTCAGTCCAGTCTCGAACCGACTCCAATGTAGAAACCTAGCCTTGCCACAGACTATAAGCCTCAAATAGAGGATGGGTTTATAAGCTTCAAATAGACTATAAGCTCATGCATGATTGATGGGTTTATCTGTTGAATCTTAGGCATGGAAATTATGGCAAGAAGATAGGGGAATGGAGGTGATTGATGAGTCAGTAAGGGAAACATGCCGGCCTCATGAAGCTTTAAGGTGTATCCATATAGGGTTTTTGTGTGTTCAAGAAGCTCCAGCTGATCGACCTACAATGTCATCCGTAATTCATATGCTGCAGAGCAATGAAGCTACATCACTTCCACCTCTTAAAGAACCTGCTTTTTCAACAAACTACAGGAATGTTGATAGGAATTCTAGTGCTGCTGGTTCTTCTCAAACAAGTACAATATATTCCAACAATACAATCACCATGAGTATCCCAGAAGGCCGATAGAGGTTCAATATTGTTTCCTTTCGTCAACGCATTGTGACAAGTGTTGACAATCAACAGTGCAAGAATCTTACAATGTCTATAGATTGGCGAATTAACCTCCAAAATACACCTCGGGCTTCACAAATTTTGTCAAGATATCCTAGCTAACGGGCTTTAATTGGGCTTCACAATTTTATTGGTCCAAATAAGGATCATTTGTATGTTGAAGCTCATCTGACTTTGTGCTAGAGCACTTGTTCTCATTCTGACGGTAAAAGTTGAATGCTTATAATGTCCATCAGGTAAATTATATATTCTTCGATCTCTACAAATTGTAGAGCTGGCAATGAATATGAACAGAATTGTATAATCTAAAAAAACCAAAGGAGTATGTTCAAATATATAGTTGAATTGAAAGTACATTTCATGCAATTCCAGAATTTCCCTTGTTAAAAAGCTGTTCGACCTTACTACTTTCTATCTGAGGCTCAGAAAAATATCTTAAAGTTAGATAAAATGTCTGATTTTTTATTTATTTATAAAAAAAGAAGAAGAAAATGGTAATGTGGCCCAACCAAGGCTACATACTGCGTAAACAATGTTCACAAATGACATTGTTATGTGGTCCAATCAACATATCCATCATATTGGGAAATTGAACTAAATAACCCAGTTTCCAGCCCAAATTGTTATGGGAAAATATGTCAAAGGATACCGCTATTTAGACCCAATTTTTTTATTAGTAGCCTCAACATTTTAATTAAAATATAATATCTTACTTTATCTTAATACAGGTTGACTAAAAATGATATATTAGTTAATAAACAAACCTTATATTTATTTAATATTTTAAGATTTATTCAAACTAATTAAAAAACCTAAAAAAGAAAGGAAAGTAGTCAAAACCCATTGTCTCATCCCCACCAGTAGCAATCTAGCCCTGCCACCACCCCTTTCTCCTCCCCCTAGGCNCTCTCTCTCTCTCTCTCTCTCTCTCTCTCTCTCTCTCTCTCTCTCTCTCTCCCTCGCTCCCTCACTTTCTTCCTTTCATGATTTGCAGACCATTGAAGCAAGGGAGTCCGCAGCCTTTCCGGCGTGCCTTCAAATCAGAGTGGCTAATCCCAAGGCCAATTGTTTTTCCAAGACACCACCAACTCCTCCGGCAATGCCTTCAAACCAAGTTATATTTTGAATGGAAGAATAAGATTTAATTTGATCTAATAATACAGGACTTAGGTGAGTTGAGGTACTTTCTTGGTATTGAAGTAGCCAGATCTGATAGTGGCATCTTCATCTCTCAGAGAAAGTTTGTTTTAGACCTTCTTGAAGAAAAAGGTATGTTGAGATGCAGACCAGTAGACACTCCTATGGAAGCCAATCATACTATATATACCATTTTAGATACAAGATGTTGCCATATTTTTTAGACTTTTTATTATCAATAGTCCTTCTACTTTCACTCAAACATCAAATTGGTCCTTAAAGTGCATTTTCAATCAATTGCATCTCTCATCTTTGTTATCGAACATCAATTTAGTCTATACACACTTTTTCGTTAAAAATAGCTCAGGATACGAAAAAATTCCCTGAAAATTCTTATGAACTTGTCTTGACTATTATTTTTATATGGGGTCAAATTATCAAATTGATTTTTCAAAAAATTTGAAAGTCCCAAACTAATTCCCCGAATTTTCTAGAAAATACTAAACGTTAATTTGATAATTTGACCCCATATAAAAATAGTAGTAGTCAAGACGAGTCCATAGAAATTTTTGGAGAATTTTTTCATATTCTGAGCTATATTTGACGAATTTTCAAAGTGTGTCAAGGGACCAAATTGATGTTCGGTGGCAAAGATGAGAGATGACATTGAGTGAAAATACATTTTAGGGACTAAATTGATGTTTTGGTGAAAGTTGAGGGACTATTTATGATAAAAAGCCTATTTATTAATTCAATTTAGGTCCAGTTTGAAAAGAAATTGGTCATAGATTAGTCTCAAATTATAGAAGCATCAATTTGCCCCATAAATCTGCCTGAAATTAGAAGCATTGGTATGTCCTAGAAATCTACCTCAATTTAACTTGCAAAGGCCAACATTTTGTTTAAAATTAGAAGCATCAATTTGTCCCATCAATTTCATTTCATATATTTCCTTCCATAAAGTCCACTCATTCAATAAATTCCTTACTCTTCATTTTCCACTGAAAATCTACAAAACCATATCACATCTCATATTCTAAACTCTTTGACAAACTCACAGCCTATTACTCAAATCTATAGCATACAAAAATCTCATATGCATACCAAAATCCCTCACTCTAACTCAGAACCCAGTACACAAACATATATAATACATAAACTCAAGTGAACAGTAGGCAAGCCCAAAGCATTTTCTCATTTTTTTTGCTTCTCCAAGATATTAATCCTTTTCAATAATCCAGGGATTATTTGCCTTCCACAATCGCAGAGTTCGAGGTCATACCAAAGCGAGTAACCGAACTCTCCATTAATTAGCAACACAGGTAGACAAAATTTAAAATCTAAACCCAAAATTTCTATCAAATAAACCCCAAAAAAATAAATAACAACAACAACAACCCACTGCATACCTCTGTTAAGTAACATCTATCAAACCTCCTTCTTACGTTGGCATCGGTCTAGGATGTTCTCTGAACAACCACTCTTCCACAATAGCAGCGGGGGCAGCACATGAGCCTCCTCCATTTCATACATCTTCGTTAGTCAATGAGGTCTGAACCAAAACTCTAAGGTAATTTCAGCCCTTTTTATGTGATATTTGATTAATGATTCAACTATTTATGTTTATAGAAGGAAATTAGATGGGTTTGGAGGGAAAGATGTCTCCAATGGCAGGAACCACGTAGATTAGGGGTAAGGGTTGGCGCCATGTTTGGGTTTGTGAAACAATGGTATTCGAATATATTGCTCTGTATGTCTACAACTCTGGAAGATACAGGAATATAAAGAACAGACATATGCTACCTATGGTATGAAAGTCTAGATCCTAAGATACAGCAATTGACAATATAAAGCCTAAATTACAGTAGTTGACTATCTAGATAAGGTAAGAATAATTGCACAACTATTCCATATCTTAACACGCCTCCTCAAGTTGGAGAGTGTATATTGTAGACTCCCAACTTGCCTAAGAGTGAGCCAAAGGATGCTTTGCCTAGAGGCTTAGTGAAAATATCTGCAACTTGTAGAGCCGTAGGCACGTAAGTAGTAGACACTAAGCCGGACTGAATATTTTGTCTAACCAAGTGACAATCAAGCTCAATATGTTTCGTTCGTTCATGGAACACTGGATTCTTTGCAATGTATAAGGCTGATTGATTGTCACAATGCAAAACTGTTGGTTCAGAATGATTAACACCAAGATCCTTTAGGATGAACCGTAACCATGTGAGCTCACAACATGCATATGCCATAGCCCGATACACAGCTTCTGCGGATGACCGAGCCACGGTATTTTGCTTCTTGGTTTTCCAAGAGATCAAAGAATTACCAAGGAAAATGTAATAACCTGTGACAAATCTCCTTGTAACAGGGCAACTTGCCGAATCGGAGTCACAAAATGCTCTTAACTTGAGATTAGTTTGTGCAAGGAATAAAATGCCTTGGCCAGGTGCTTCTTTTATGTATCCTATGACACGAAGGGCTGCATCAAGATGAGATTGGCATGGCTCATGCATAAATCGACTAAGGACATGCACATAAAATACAATATCTGGTCGAGTTACTGTGAGGTAAATGAGGCGGCCTACTAGTCGTCTGTACTTGGAAGGATCTCGTAAAACCTTTCCATCAGTGGGTAGAAGTTTTAGGGTGGGAAAGGAGTAAGGACGTGACCCCAAGAGTCCAACGTCATCAAGAATGTCCAGTGCATATTTACGCTGTGAAATGAAAATTCCCTGCTTTGATCGTGCAACCTCAATGCCCAAAAAGTACTTAAGGCTGCCAAGATCTTTGATGCGAAAGCGGTCATGGAGAAAATCTTTGAGGGACTGTATAGCTTGTGGATCACTCCCTTTAATGATAATGTCATCCACATAAATCAATATAATTGTAAAGGAATTGTTATGTGACCTGGTGAAGAGAGAGTAATCTGCAAGTGACTGTGTGAATCCAGCATCTTGAAGAGCACTAGTGAACTTGGCAAACCAATTTCGCGACGCTTGTTTTAAGCCATTCAAAGACTTGTGTAGCCGACATACTAAGTTATCCCTCTGTCGGCAAAGACCGGGTGGAGGTAGCATGTAGACCTCTTCGTCCAAATCGCCATGGAGAAATGCATTTGGGACATCAAGTTGATGAAGAGGCCAATTGCAGACAGCAGCAATAGCAAGCAAGCATCGAAAAGTGACCAATTTAGCGGTGGGAGAGAAGGTTTCCGTATAGTCCAAGCCTTCTTGCTGTGTATAACCTTTGGCCACAAGACGGGCCTTATAACTCTCAACAGATCCATCAGAATTATATTTAATCTTGTACACCCATTTGCAATCAATGGGGTGTTTTCCTGCAGGCAAAGGTGTGAGAGACCAAGTATGATTTTGTTCAAGAGCCTGAATTTCCATGCCCATGGCCTCTCGCCATCTAGGATCTGTCGAATCTTGGGCAAAAGTAGTGGGCTCAACAATACGAGAAATTGTAGCTACAAAAGAACGGTGAGTAGGAGATAATTTATGATAATTAAGAAATTTGGAAATGGGGTAACGAGAACCTATACCTTTTGCAGCAGGAGGATTCAAAGTAGACGATGGACTGGAAGTAGCATGGTAACAATGAAAGTCACGGAGCAAAACAGAAGGTTGTAGGATCCGTTCCGAGTGACGCAGAGGAGGGACGAGAGAGGGTGAGGTAGGTGGCAACGAGTTTGGTTGTGGACCGGGGCTGGACGGTGTGCTTGGACTATGTGGTGGGTCGGGGCTGATTTCAGGTGTGGAGGTGACTGAATCAAGTTGTGGCAAAGGTAGAACTGGAGCTGTGGGAAGTTGAATGGTAGGAGCAATAGCGAAAGGAAAAATATCCTCATGAAAGACAACATCGCAGCTGCTAAAGAATTTGTTAGTGCCTAAATCATAAACTCGATAAGCCTTTTGACCAAAAGGGTAGCCCACGAAAACACATTTGCGTGCCCTTTGATCAAATTTATGTGCAAGATTAATATTAGTGGCATAACAGAGACAACCAAAAACACGAAGATGTGTATAAATGGGTGGATGATGAAACAAAAGTTCATATGGAGATTTACCAGATAAAATTTGTGTTGGCAAGATGGAGATGCGCATGAAAGCGAATGGCTAGTGCTATTTCCAAAAGATGACGGTGTTTGTGTTCGACAACCCCATTCTGTTGAGGTGTAGAAACACATGAGTGTTGATAGAGGACGCCAAGCTCTGCAAAAAAAAGGTCGTAGAAGAAAACTCTCCACAATTGTCGACACGTATTGATTTAATTGGACAATTAAATTGAGTAGAGACGAAGGTTAAAAAGGACTTAAGTAAACCTTGAGTATCAGATTTGTAACACATCAAATAAACCCAAGTGCAACGGGTGTAATCATCAACAATAGTTAAAAAGTATCGTGCACCAGAGTGAGAAGCGACTTTGTGTGGGCCCCAAATATCACAATGAATTAAATCAAATGGTGCAATACTAGTAATGGAATTCAAATTAAATGGAAGCCTGGTCTATTTGGCCAATGGACAAAAATCACATAATTTATGAGAAAAAGAAATATCAGGAAATGTTTTAGATAAGTTTAAGACGGGCAGCAGAAGGGTGTCCAAGCCGCATATGCCAAAGATTGGGTGGAGTGGACACATGGTGTGAGGCTAATGACGGTGGTGTTGGATGGAAGTAATAAAGGCCACCATGTTGCCTACCCAGTCCAATCGTCTTCTTTGTGTCCAAGTCCTGCAGAAGGCAGTATTGAGGAAAGAAAACAACACAATAGTTAAGTGCTTTTGTGAGTTTTCTAACAGACATCAAATTAATATTGAAAGAGGGAACGCAAAGCACATTGGTAAGTTTTAAATGAGGATCAAAAGCAACTGTGCATGTTGAGTGTATAGAAGCTTTAGAGCCAGTGGGTAATCCTATAGGCGGCATGGAGGAAGGAGATGATATATTGGACAAAAAATTGTGGAATTGGTTGTGTGGTCAGTAGCACCATTGTCTATTATCCAAGCATTTGACAAATTAGATTGACGTTGAGAAAATAGACAAGTAGGAAAAGACAGACCTGCAAAATTTACTTGAGGTTGTGATACACCTTTGTTGCCTACAGCACCCATTATTTGATTGCAATGATCTAATGTGAGGTGAGGTGCAATGGACTGAAAAGGATGAGCCGTGGACTGAGGGGCAATGATTTGAACATTGTGAGCAGTGGGTGACTTCTTATTGTTGCCTTGGTATGGACGACTTGCTGCGTCAGATTTTGTATTGGAGTTGTCCACTTCTTTGTTGTGCAATTTATGCCCTGGAGGAAATCCTTTGATAAAATAACAAGTATCAATGTTGTGATTATTTCCATTGCAATGGCTGCAATGGCGGGGTTCCCTCTGATTTCCTCGAGAAAAAGAACGAGATTGGGAATTTTGTCCAGGAGAACGAAATTGAGAACTATGTCTATTGCCAAAGGAAGTCCCTTTATTATTGTGGACAGTTAACATGGCCATGCTCTTTGAGTTAGCATGAGTAGTAGTAAGCTCCCGTTGCTTTTCTTCCTGTGAAAGGAGAAAATATGCCTTTCGAATAGTTGGTAAAGGCTGCATCAGAAGGATCTGACCCCGAATTGCCACATAAGACTCGTTCAATCCCATAAAAAATTGCATTAATTTCTAGCATTCTTCACGCTCGGTCAATGATTTCAATGTACCACAAGAGCAAGGATCAATATCATTATAGGAACTCAATTCATCCCAATAGCCTTTAAGCTTAGTATAACACGTTGCAAGGGACATCTAATCTTGCATATGTGTAGCGATGCTCTGTTCAATCTGAAAAATTCTAGGAGCGTTGCTCTGTGAAAAGTGTTCTTTAAGATCAGTCCATACCTCATTGGCTGTTTCTGCGTAAATAACGCCGTTGGTAAGATCAGAGTCAAGTGAATTAAGAATCCAAGAGAGTATCATGTCGTTCCACCTCTGCAATTGCTGGTACTCAGTGGGTTTTGTGATTGACGATGGCTTTCTAATCGTTCCATCAATAAAGCTCGTCTTGTTCTTTGTACTGAGGGCAATTTGCATAGAGCGACTCCAAGTGCCGTAGTTGTCGCCGATCAGGGGCTTGGAAACCAAGACCATGCTGGGATGATCTAAACGGTGTACGTAATAAGGACTGGTTGGGTTGTTTGTGTCTTCAACGCCCTTAGATGAACGTTGACCGTCATTCGGAGCCATCAGACTCTAAGGAGAGTTATACCGTGACAAAGAATGAGGAACAATGTGGATAAGAATGCTCTGATACCATGTGAAACAATGGTATTCGAATATATTGCTCTGTATGTCTACAACTCTAGAAGATGCAGGAATATAAAGAACAGACATATGCTACCTATGGTATGAAAGTCTAGATCCTAAGATACAACAATATATTGACAATATAAAGCCTAAATTACAGTAGTTAACTATCTAGATAAGGTAAGAATAATTGCACAGCTATTCCATATCTTAACAGGGTTAATAGAGGTTTGTACCTAAAAAGACAGAAAAGCTCTTAAAATTGACAAAAAATTGAACAGAAGCTAACAAGGTTTGACATTGAAATTTTTTTCAAATTAAGGTGTTACATATGGTATTTGAATATATTGCTCTGTATGTCTACAACTCTAGAAGATGCAGGAATATAAAGAACAGACATATGCTACCTATGGTATGAAAGTCTAGATCCTAAGATACAACAATATATTGACAATATAAAGCCTAAATTACAGTAGTTAACTATCTAGATAAGGTAAGAATAATTGCACAGCTATTCCATATCTTAACAGGGTTAATAGAGGTTTGTACCTAAAAAGACAGAAAAGCTCTTAAAATTGACAAAAAGTTGAAGAGAAGCTAACAAGGTTTGACATTGAATTTTTTTTCAAATTAAGGTGTTACATCGAGTCAAAAAATTTATTAAGTGGTAAAGTGAAAAACAGTCAAATTTCAAGTGGGTAAATTGATTAAAAAAAAAAAAAAACAACCTTAACTAAATGGGTTGATGCTTTAAATACTGCACTCTATTTGATAAATAGATTACGTACAAAATTCTTAATTTTGCAACACCGTAGAACATCTTTTTAATAGACCACCATAATATAAAATGTTACATGTGTTTGGGGGTGTATGCTTTTAGTATCTACGTCCCTACAATGATCATAAATTTAATTTTCATTCTTAAAAAGTGTGTTATTTTGGCCCAGTACTTAATTCGTTTGTTTGGATTGGTGAGCTCCCCTCTTGGCTTGAGGCTCACCTTCAAGCAGACTTATCTTTGTAATATATCTCTTTTTTTTTTTTTTTTTTTTTAAGCTTAATGATATTTTATTTGGCTCTCAAAAACAAAAAAGAGAGGGAGTCAAGAGATATAAATATTTCCTTTTTTGTTTTTTATTTACTTTGTCCTTGGGCAGCTATTGTTTTTTATTTAATTGGACATATCCTGTTAAACTTTTTAGGCAGCTATTGATCTCGGCGGCCTTGGAACTTGGAAGTGTTCAAAGTGAGCACATTATTTTTTAACCCATGGTATATAGCTAGGTTAAGATAGGAAAATGATGATGCCACATTGACGTGTAAATAAAAGCCAGATTGATTACTAATCTAATTGGGAATAGTCAAAGAAATTAGTAGTTCTCGATCAAAATTGTTCCTCTTATCATGGAATTAAATTTCAATAATTTCCTCAATTTTCAATTTTTTGAGGTTTCAAAATATTATCAAAATTTTATTAAAAGTTTCATGTTTTAGTTTAAATTTTCAACGAAATTTTAATTCTTTCAAAATTTCCTTCGAAATTTTTATATTTTTAAATCTTAAAATCCGAAATTTACTTTCTTACCTCTTGTATAATTAATGTAAATATATATTAAATATTGTCATGGAAACATATGTAGCGTTTTTATTTTATTTTATAAAAATAGATATTATTGTATATAGAATGACTAGTATGAGAGATCGACTTATTATGAGAGATTGTGAATGACTGTTTTATAAGAGCCCTTACATTAATCTAATGGCACATAATTAACCTTACTCATATCCATTTTATTAGATAATAACCTGTTTTAAATTATTAACCCTTAAAAAAAAAAAATCACCCAATTTTTATTCCTCATCTTGTTTTTGAATCCATTCGCCCATGGGTTCACCCTATAAACCACAAAGTTAAAATTTAATATAAAGTCAATAAATCATATATCATCTTATTAATCTAAGAGCTCTTATAAAATTCTCCCTCATAGTGTCTCATAATTAATCCCTCATATTGGCCGAACTCCTACTATATAATTAATAAAAAGTGAATTACTTCGGTCATATCTTCATTTATGACATATTCATATATTTGTTCTTTTATCAGATTTTATCTATATCTATTGTTTAGTAAGATGTTAGGTATGTGCATTAAGCAAGAATTAGCACTACAACAAAAAACTCTTTCCATGACGTTTGAAAAACGTCATGGAAAAGTTTTCATGGCATTTTTCAAGCGCCGCAAACCACATCCTAGATACTGGTGCCATGAAAAGGGTGGCCCTACTATGGCACCTAGAAAACGCTATCTTAAACAGTTTTCATAATGTTGAAAATTTGTCATTCTTCCACACTTTTTATGGCATTTGATTTGTGTCATGTAAAGTCTTTCTATGGCGTTAATGAATTGTCATTGAAAATGGTTAACTTTAGATGACTTTCAGTATATGTCATCTAAAGAGTTTACATGGCATGGCTTAAACGTCATTGAAAGGGTACAATTATATAACGTTTGATCAGAGTCATGCAAAACATTTCCATGGCGTTATCACAATGTCATTTAAAATGGCTAACTTTACATGACTTTCAGTAGTCATCATCTAATTGTGTTTACATGGCATGATTCAAACGCCATTGAAAGGGTTGGGCCTACTACAACACTTGAAAAATGTCATGTTAAAGTGTTTCAATGACGTGTTTTAAACGTCATGAGAAGCGTTTCTATGGCATTGTTTACATTGCCATGAAAAAGTTTAACTGAAAGATGACCTAGATTATCTAATGTATGGCCTGTTTGAAATGCCATTGCTTTTGGTGACTTTATAGGGTTGCCATGAAATATTGGGTGGATTTGAAAAAATAATGATAATACTAATCAGTTTTTATCAAATACATGTATTATGGCAATCTAAAGCTAAACCAATAAGAATGACAACACCAAATTAGAATTCACATTAAAGGCAACCAAATTGTTCAAGGTTTTCTACCATTACAACAAAAGGATAATTATATAGTAATGAAATCCTAATACATATAATGAAATGTCGTTTAATAATATAGACATTGTTTCTAGCTAGTACATACACCACTAAAAACTTAAAATACTGTCCCAAAAAGCACATATATATAACCTCAAAAGCCAACCTATTAGTAGTAATTTGAGTGAGGATGATTCTGTCCAAAAAGTAGCACTACTTGTGAAGGTCATTCCTAATTCCATTCTTTGCTTCTTGATCTGCAGTGACAATGATAACAACAAGTGTGAGCAGATAGGCTTTTGGATAAAAAAATCATGCACATCAAATCATTAGCCATATGTATGTATGAAAAGCTAAATCCCCAGTTGATATAAACTCTGATCAAACTCAAGGCAAAGCTTTAATTAATCAAAGCTAACAAATTATATAAGGATGTTGTAGAGGACAAAAATGATGAGGTTGGAGTTTGCCAGCGAAACAGATAAATTTGGGACTTCCCAGGCTTAGAGTCCATTCTCAATTCTCAACTAACCACTAGAGATGAGGCAGCGCACATCTAAATTCTCAAGTCTCAAAACAGAAAAATTTAGGACTTTCCAGGCCTACTTTCTATTCTCAATTCTCAAGCACAGATAAATTTGGGACTTAAGGCTCAACCCTTTTGCAGCTAATACACTAGTGATGGGCAAACTTGGAGATGAAGACCAAAGTAGTCCAAGTCCTACTAAACATTACAATTTTTTCCCTGAAAACAGTAATGTGTGTGTGTGTGTGTGTGTGTGTGTGTGTAGGGAATGTGCATAATTATGATTTGAACAAAATCAGACCAGACCAGACCCATCTCAAATAATAAAACTTGTATTGGTCAAAAATTAATAGTCTCTTTCAATCCTTAATTCATTAGAAAACAGACACACCAAAAAAAGCCATAAACTGTTCAGCTATTGATTCAAACACCACAATTCATATTTCTAATTTGAGTTATGTTTCGTTTTCGTAACTCAGATGTTCAAAAAGGACAATCATAATGTATTTCTAACAAATATTTCCAGTTACTCCTAAGCTTTATCTGACTTGTAAAGGAAATCCTAAGCTTAATTGAGTTTTTTAACAGGTACCCTCCATATTTTGATGCATAGGGAATCACCAAATTGAAGGTATTCATGTAATAAATGTCTATTAATTTGTTATTTTTTGCAAGTAAGCAAGAATTGTCAAGAAATTGAGGAAATCCAATAACATACATCAATAGACAGATTTTTTTTTTTTTTTGTTTTTTTCTGCACTATATGTCCACATGAATATATATGCTTCCCTAGCACCTTGTACAAAATGAAATATTTGGTCATAATCAAGATGCATGCTTTTCCTGATCATAAAGTCCCAGGATGATCTTAAACTCTTATGGCCATTCTATTTCTCCTATCCAGACAAGATAACATTCAATTAATGTTTTGTCATAACAGGGATATACATTTTCTAGTTGGGTTTATTTTCATAGAGCATAGACATTCTAAATGACTGAAAATTAAATAACCTCACCTAAAAATTAGAGGTTTTATTTAATAATATAGAGCAGCCTGCAACTGCCTCATAGTCACAAAAAGCACAGATTTTTCTCCTCTCCTTTTGTTTTTTGTTTTCTTCCTTTTTACTATATAATTGGACAAAGGAATTTTCTCCAAATTTGTTCACAAATAGTACAATATCAATTGCAAGTATCACTATATAATCTTTCAAAAAGATTAACTTTATCTTTGTCTTTTGAAACAGGAAGCTGAATTTTATAGAAAGTTGATGACCACACCCTTAAACCTTTTCCACTAGTTAGTGTCCTTAGCAACTACTTCTAGATCTACAATCACATTGTTCATATTGTACCTTAACAGCAAGAAAATTAAAGATTGACAATACAGAATGCCAGAACTGGACCAAAGTCTTTGGATATTACCTCAAACATCAATCAATTCTAATATACTTGTTTGGCCAAGCAATAGTGTTTCCCAAAGCATCATCAAGTATGAAAAATTCACGTGAACTCCTGAACATAGCACTTGAGGAAAATGTCCTGCACCCAAACTTTATAGCAATCTGGTCCAAGGACAACATGATATATAAGTGTTGTTAGATCTGTAGATTCAATCTCTGCTCTTGCCACTTCTTGGCTTGTTCCATCCCAATTTAACAGTGTACACTTTGCCTTAACAAGGTTTCCACTAGACAGGTTCACATTAGGAGGGACTTGGGTACTACATTCTGGAGACTAAAATAAAACCAATAAAAATACTCAAATGTCAGTTTCCAGGTCAACATGTTAGTTGATACAGTTTTCCACACTATGCTTTGGAAAATGGGCAATAGAACGTAGAAGAAGTTGTCTTTGTTTTTCTGTTATAATTCCATTTGAAAAGGAGACTCCAGAAAGCAAGTAAAATTCACTATTATATGCTTTCCAAAGTGTGAATCTCAGTCAATGCGTTTACATTTCGAAAAGGAAAGAAAAAATAAAGAAAAATATAACCCACATGTTTGCATTGCAATTCTCATTTAATACAAACCAAAATTCAATAATCTTGAAATTTCTGACATGACTAGCTTGCTTGTTTGTTCATATTTTGAATTGATTAATTAACTTAAACAACATATATCATTATAAAAAGACTTTTAATCATTTTACCCACCTGAACACTAATCATTGAGAAAAGGTTGTTGTACCTCGAGTAGTACTCGAGTGCTACTCGAGAAACTACATATAAGTTGTGTAATTCTACCATCCTACTCGAGGGGACCTCGAGTATTCAAAACTCATATATATCACTATGAATAAAACTATTTGAATCATTTTAACTCACCGTTTTGACATATAATATATCTTTCTAATAAATGTGATATTTATCTATATATGGGTCTCACCTTTGTTAAAAAGATATTACAAAAAATGTTTGATGAGACGGTCTAAATAACTAAACTTGATTTTTACCTTTGGAGTTGGATCTGAGGATTTTGCCACTTCCTCACCAATTTTTCCTTGCTTCTATAAAAATAAAGAAACAATTGAGATGCTTCAAGCTATAACAGTAATAGAATTGAGAAAAACCACTAGAGTATCTGTCAAAACTAACCATGTACGATGCATGATCTACCTATAGGTAGCATGAAAGCCAATAAACATTATACAGTCCATAAACAACCGACTTTATTAACTTAGGGAAAATGGGAGTGGTGGAAATTGAATCTGCTCTGTACAATTAAATTTTCCAATAAAGGAAGGCTGTACACAAAAACAGCTTGTTTCAGCTTTCACTGGTACCATTCCATAACTGAGAGTCTGAAACAGGATTTCAGTTGCCTAAGGCAGACATCAATGCATGTCCACAAGGTAAAAAGTAAAAACAGTCAATGTAAATTGCACACCTTCAAGAAAAAGAAGCACACCTTCAAGAAAAAGAACTTCAAATTATGAGAAACCAAGTAAAAGCAGCAAGCAGTCCTGGTTGGTGATAGTCACAGTAAACAAAAATGAAATTGGATATTGGACAACCATACTAGTAGTAGTAGTACTCATGGAAAAAAAATGACGATCAAGGAAATGTCTTGGAGATGGTTTTGCAAGTCCAATATTTGCATTTACCCTTCAACTTAATCTTCTCATTCATAACAACAATGTCTGAATAAATTTAAGGGAAGAAACAATAACTAATTTTACAAGCTGATATCTCACCACATAATTCAATGAATTGGCACCATTTGAGCCAATAATACATGTTACTATAGTGACAGCAAACTGATTAGGTTGAAGAGTTGCTTCACCAACAGTATCAATAGAAGTAGTTATGAAGATTAACACTCATTAATGTTCAGTTTGGACTTTTTTTAAACTAAGAACAGAGGATTCACACACACATTAAAAATCATTACTAATATAATTATAACTAATAGTATCAACAAGATTTTTTTCAATGTGTATAACCATATAATAAGTAATAAACTCATCACATATCTTGTTTCAAAGTCGATTTTTAATAAATTTTATAAATGAGAATGTTGCTCAATTGTTGCTGTCGAAACATGAAGAATCAACAAGACGAATCAATCTCTCGATCAACCATTATGATTTTCTTGTTCCAATAACTTCATGACATAATTCATAAACAGAGGAAAACACATTATGAAATTGTAAATAATGTGCAAAATATTAGAATTGTCTATTATGTGTGATCAATTAAAAAACTAATGATTATTTAGTAAAATAAATTAACAAATTAACAACATATAAACAATTAAAAATATTAATAGTTCTATATATAACATATTACAACAAACTCAAACATCCCCTAATTTAAAATTTTAGAACTTTTAATTGAAATTGAAAGCCCTAAATTAAAACCATAAATCAAAAAGCTAATTTTAAATTTAGAGATTCAAAAGGAGTTATTAGGCTAATATTACTACAAGCTTTTTTTTTTTTTTTGCCAGAAAATGGGATGGGCTACAGCCCACCCTAGCCCTTGAAGAGGTCCGTCTCTGGATGGAAGAGATCGAACACGGGAATAAGATACAAGCTCGCAAAGAAGATGGATGTTGAAGGTTCAGACAGAAAAGGTGAGAGGATGGATGTGGTAACCAGACAGAGAGAGTGGAGGTGGTAGGTGAGGCTCGTTTTTCCGCGAAAACTTTTGGTCCAGCCCTGTTGGATGCAAATATGTTGCTGAAATTTTTTTTAATTCGCCAAATTTTTCATGGCGTTGAAAGAGTGTCCTAAAATTAAGTATCCATGGCGGTGTTCCTTTTGCCATTAATTTTATGACGTTTCTACATTTTTTTAATCAAAGTATTCATGACATTGAAAAAACGCCATCTCATTTTTTCATTTTTTTGGCGCATTATCAACATCATTGTTTCATTATTCAATGACATTTTTATTTGATTGTCATTTGTTTGTCATTTGTTTGATTGTCATAATTCAAAACAAAAGGCCATAATAGTGCCTTTCATGACATTGATTTTTAAAACGCCATTAATCAAATGTTATAAAAAGTCAAATTTGTTGTAGTGTAGCAGTTTCCTATCCAAAAATAAAAAATAAAATAGCAGCTTCCCTTATTGATCGAAGTGCTGATGGCACATATTGAAGTGTAAATACAAGCCAGAATACTAATATTTAGTAGTTCTCGATCAAATTTGTTCCCCTTATATGGATGTAAATAGGAAAATGCTTCAGTCTTATCTTCATTCATGATATATATTAATTCGTTCTTATATCATTTCAATTCTTTTATCAGATTTTATCTATATGTATTGCTTATTAGGATGTTACGTATGCATTAGAAGCAACAATTAGCAGCTTCCCAACTTGTACCAAAAAAAAAAAAAAAATTAGCAGCTTCCCTTATTGAGCTTTAGAGTTTGTCTTAGCAACAAGTATATATATATATATGATCCTGCAGTTATTTTCAACCCGACTGCATTTGTCTTTGTCTTGATCACACACACTTCATGATGCTCTCAAAAAATTCTCTCACTCTTTTCGTTTATGCCTTTCTGTTTCTCAGTTTTAGGCATGCAAGTGGTGCAGATGACGTTCCGTTTGGAAATAACTACAGGGTCACATATAGTCCAGATCATACGCAACTTCTTAACGGAGATAAAGAAATTATGATTTCACTAGATCAACATTCAGGTTCATCTTTCTTGTCTAAAAACACACACAAGCATTGTGTATATGCCCTATGCCCCATGCAAAAATGGATCACATATAGTCAAAATCTGAAAAATAAGTTTTTTGTTTTTGCATGAATTTTGTGTTTCAACTTTAATATTATAGAAATTTCTAACTTTTTTTTTTCTTAAAACAAATTTTGCAGGCACTGGGTTTGTATCCTACAATAGATATGGTTCTGGATTCTTTGGTATTAGATTGAAGCTCCCCACTAAGGATACCACTAGTATCGTCACAACCTTCTATGTAAGAGTTCCATTTTGTCTTGTTATCAATATTTTTATTTTACTTTTCATAAAACTTTCTCAAGTCCGGATGTCTGAAAGCTATTAACTCCCAGATTCCCTATCAATCGATCTGCTAATTCCTCATCGATTGGAAATTTACTATTTTAACTATATATCAAGCATGTTGCTTCAACATATCGATCAACAACCAATTTTTAATATTTTTATTCATTTTTCTATCTCATTTCTTGTAAGTTTGCTTATTTTAAGGTGTAAATCTTCGTTTAGAACTTAGATTTTATGTTTTAATTCATGAATTTTTTTTGAAACTCAAAACATGGGAGGTAAAACTTAAATTCTTTGTGAACGATAAGTCCCGGTCGATCAGAAGAGACAAAAATTATACTGGCTAATTGATCGGGGGTTGCATTCATAGCCAAAACCGGATATTCTAAACATTCGGATACAAACTAGAGTGGCTGTATTTTTCATAATCATCTTTACCTTATCTTTCTCAGTATCTATATTAATTGCATGAGATCGAGAATATTAACTTGTGCTTATTTTGGCAGTTAATTTCGCAACCTAATGATGATAATCAACGACATGAGGTTGATTTTGAGTTTTTAGGTAGCGATGGATCACAGCCTTATGTCTTAAGCACGAACGTGATTTCAAATGGCGTCGGACATAGAGAGCAATCATTTTTTCTATGGTTCGATCCCACTGCTGATTTCCATTTTTACCAAGTTCTGTGGAATCAACATCAACTAGTGTAAGTATAAATTTAAATTTAAAATTTAATTAATGCCTTTTTAATTTATATATTTTTTCATTTATGGATTCAATGTATGATATTTTTTTGCTTAATCATAGATCAAAGTCCAAATGATGAGAGGGGTACCTCTTCGAAAATTAAAAAATAACAACTTAGTCCATATATGTAGTATTCGGATGCAATTTCTCTCAAGCATTCGAACACCCTTACAAATGGTTCGAATCCTCTATGTCATTGTTGATCCGCAACATATATATATCTTAAAATACAATAAGGGCCTGTTTGGTTCACATAATTAAGGGTTGAATTGACTAACAATTAAACCAATGTTGTATTCTTAAAATAGAGTTTAAAAGAAGTTTAAGGCGTGAGGTTTTAATTTATTCATTGTATAGTCTAGAAGGAGATTTTTTCAACATTTTAGTATTATTATTATTATTTTTTTTTAAATATGTGATGTTATTCATTTTTACATTTTATTTTCAGGTTATTTGTGGATGGCACCCCCATAAGAGTGTTTAAGAATGACCGAAGCATTGGAGAGATTTTCCTAACAAAGCCCATGGAGGTACAAGGTACCATATGGTATGCATCATGGGCAGGTGGAGGGAAACTGCCTAACTGGAGCCAAGCACCTTTCCAAGCTTACTATCAAGGATTTGGAATTGATGGTTGTTCCTCAAATATCACCAATCCAAAATGCTATGGTTCCAACTATTGGTGGAATGCAAAAAAGTATTGGGCATTAGATCAAAATCAACAAAAGGCATATGAAGATGTTAGAAGGAAGTACATAAAATTTGACTACTGTAACACCGTTCGTCCTCCCCCAGAATGCAAGATCAACCAATAGAATAGATGTTGGGATTATAGTTGCTAGCTAAATATTGCTTTCAAATATATCCTTGTGATAATAACTAATTGCAATTATAAATAAAGTTTGCATATATTATTTTATTTTTAATCCATTTGTTCTTCTAAGGATACTATTTACATTATGATGTACTTACATAATGTAAGAGTTTTCACTAAAGAATTCCTTAAATAAATTTATTTGAAGGATATATTGTGGGCCTCATTCTGCATTGTAAATCAATAATTTGAACTGTTTAGTTTTTAGGTCTTCAGTTAATTAAGTATCATCTTTCTACAAAATTTGATAAAGACATTAAGACATCTAATTATAATCAAATAATCAAGTGAACAAAATATTTTTAATAAATTCTTAAAATCATGATCACCATTTAAGCAAATAGACGAATGTTTTCAAATTTATTTAATTTTTTTGTAAATATGTTCATTAAATGGACATTTAAAAAATAAACAATTCAGATAATTTAAGTATAATACGGAGTGAGTTCTATTATATGTCTATTAAATAAGTTTATTTAAGAAATTCTTAATAAAAGTTTCATATATAACTTAATTGTCATATGACAGGACTGCCCCCGGATTCCACCCTGAAACCTGGAGAGATCCTGCGGGAATCCAAAATTAAGGAAAATCTTACTGAAAATTCGGCAGAACCTCCCCTGAAAATAGACTAACCCAGAAATTCCAAAACCTGTTAAAAAACACTTCTAAGATATCAACACCTCTACCACAACCAAAAAGAGGTCTCAAACCCAACAATATAAAACAACCTTATAATTTAAGTATGGTAATCAGAGCCACTACTCCTATTACAGAAATTTTTTACATTTAAAGAAAAGGAACTTCCACAACATAGAAGCGATGCCTACAAGATCCGAGAATGGAAAATGAATGTTATGCCTCGACGTGTTTGGCTCAACCTCCACCAAAGCTACTACCTGGGGGGAACAGTTTAAGACAAAACAAGAAAACGGTGAGGTCAACTCAGTGAGTGGACAATTAATTGGAAATGAAATAAAGTTTAAATATTTTCAAAAAAAATTCCCTTTAAAACGCGTTAGCTTTAAGACCTCACGTCATTCTTTGAAATTCCCCAGTTTTAAAACTCTGTTGAAATTCCTTTCCAAACAAAAACAACGATTATTCCACATAAATATTTTTATCATTTAAGTAAACACAAATAGTCTGATAAGAACTTCCATAAAATATGCAAGGTAAATAAATAAACATGAAATCACGCCACAATAGACAATAATTTAATTATCTCAAATCCTCCATTTGTCATTCATGTAAACTATCCATCTCTAGGCTACGAAATGAAACATCACATTATATAAGTATCCGGGAAAGCTTTTAGTCATATTCTTGGGTAATTAAGCTCGCCACATCCCGTGCAGAGCAAATCGATACACGGGCAGGCAGGTAAGTATGCTCGTCACTTCCCGTGCAGAGCGAATCGATGCACGGGCAGGCCGGGATGCTCGCCACTTCTCGTGCAGAGCGAATCGAGGCACGAGCAGGCATGAATACTCGCCACTTCTCGTGCAGAGCGAATCTATACACGAGCAGGCAGGAATACTCGCCACTTCTCGTGCAGAGCGAATCTATACACGAGCAGGCAGGAATCTAGGCTCGCCACTTCCCGTACAGAGCAAATCGATGTACGGGCAGGCAGGTATCCTCGCATAATCTCAAATCACAACATTATCCGAACTAATTTATCTGTATACATGCCTCTTAAATTTCAAATTTCATCTCCCTTAAGCAAAAATCATTAGAACATGTTTGTGAGAAATTTATAATTAATTCATCACCCCAGAACCCAAATCAAAGTTTCCAAAGCGCATGTATAAATAAACATCCAATTTAAACCACCCTCCACCAAAGAGAATTTCCTCAACTAAATAAACACATCGAAGCTCATATAAGTCTAAAGATACGAATATGGATTTAAATTATAGAATTTATTAAATTTTCTTTCGAACACCAAATCCAACTCACAATGCAACAATCTAAATAACTCAAGATAACAATTAGAACGAAAATCATGAAATTCATAAATCGTTTATTAAAAACAAGAGGTCCACTCACAGTACGAAATCAACGTCGATCCTCCGTCGGATTGTTTTGAGCCTCGTTGATATTGCCTATAATATAAGCATATAAATATGAAATTAGGCTCGGCTCAACGAAAGAAATAAGGTGAGTGTGTGAACCTACATGTCCCGCTGAAATCTATATTTTCTCACGGTTATAATAAAAATTTCGTTTAAAGCCCCAACACTCAAAAGCCCTCTAGCTCTTTCCCAACTCTAAATCCCACAACACCCAAACTTTTTAATCCGCTCAATTCACTCAAATAAACCTTATACACACTAAACCTTAGCCGGGGTTTGTCTAGGAGTCCTTCGGTACCGAAAAGTAACCAAATTATGGTCCAAATTGGGGTTTTATCACGTCCCAACAATCTCAACCCATCTAAACTCAATAACCAACTGAAAATTAACCTAAATTTCATAAGAATTAAAAATTTGATGGCTGGGTGATCGAAACCACTGTCGTCGCCACCTAAAGTAGCGATTCACAACCCCAAGGTCATAAATTCTCAAAAATCCATTCAATTGTCGATTCTAATCACCATTAGAGGTCCATAGAGGTGGAAATTGCCCAAGAGTTTACCAAGAACCACCCCCATGGCCGAAATCAAAGATAACCCGAAATGGGTGTCTAAGCCCCAATTTTTCAATTTTATAAAATCCTCAAAATTGATCAACCAAACCAAAGGGAAATGGAAGCCCATACCTAGAGGAGTAAAACCCCTCAAGAATCACAGCCAACGGTGGCCGGAAACTGCTAAAATTCGACGAAATGACCGGCGGTGCTTGCTGGCTTCTCCGGCGGTTTCTGCGTGTGGGATCAGTTGTCCGGCTCGGGGAGGCTTCGGGGATGGACGGCCGGCTTCAAGGGATCACGCCTGTGGCCCCGCGCCGCCGGGAAAGTGGCCGGGCCACCACCTCCAGTGGTGAGGCCGCGCGCACAGAGGAGGTCGCGATCGAGAGAGGGAGAGAGAGATCGGGGAAGAGAGAGAGAAAAGGGGGGGCTGAGGCAGTGCCGTCGCCGCCTTCTGACTGGACGGCAAGGGAGGGAGGCCGGAGAGGAGGAAGTCCCCGGGGGGGTGTCAGGGAGAGAAAATAGGGAGAGAGAGAGAGAGAGTGAGTCGTGAGAGGGGGAGAAAATCCAGAATTTTCTGGACCCCTTTGGGGATTTTAAAACCCATTCATGAAATTTACAAAATTGCCCCTCACTTTAAACATCCGTAAAATTCAAATCGTAACTCCGATTTACACGTGCTTCGAGTATACGAATTCGTAGACTCAGACCTTCCCAACAGACCCAAAGTCAAAATCAAAAGTCCACTAACAGAAAAAGTCAACTTTGGGGTCAAATCCAATTTAAAACGAAAAATTAAAAATTAGCCCAAAACCCTTTTCTATTTCTCAAATAAATTCCCAAAGTAATCAACATAAAATCTCAAATATTTAGAATGAATCCTTAAAAAAAATACTAGGTCTCTCAATTTCATTTCCCACTATGCCTCTACATGGCCATCAGAATAAAATTTAAATTTCTCGTGAAATTTGGGTCGGGTCGTTACATCACAAATAATAGATGTATGTTTTTCTTATTCCAAGTGCTTTTTTTATTACAAGAAATTAGTAACAAGAGCTATCCAAGGGTCAATTTTACTAAGCTTCAAAGAAAAAAGGTTTGGGGGAGAAGAAAGACACAGAAAAATAAATAAAAAATAAACAATAATAATTTTGTAGAAACCGAAAGTTGTTTTTCATCCATCTTATGCACAAGAGCTTGTAACAGGGAACAAATAAGTAGTCTCTGTAGACCATTCATAATGTGTGTCAATGGGGTCAACCTCAGCATCTTTAGTGCTATGCTATTTAGTGTGTCAATGCCAAAAATATAAACCATCCATAATTTGTGCCAAAATTTGATAATGTCAAAGATTATGCCTATATGATGAAGCAAATGATTTTACTAAAATTTGACATTGACACCTGAGCATTAAAAGTTAGTATATATATTTAGGAATCTCAACAGAAGAAATGATTTGTGGCATAAATCATTGGAGTAAATGTATAAAATTATGATACATTTAAAGCTAAATTTTACTTTTGTTACTTGAAGTTTGCTCAAAGTTCTACTTTGATTAATGTAGTTTTAAATTTGTCAATTTTGATATTCTGTAATTTGTAAAATGTTGCAATTTCAGTATATATATAATTGTAAATTCGTCAATTTTATTGTTGACAATAATATTTTGGGCAAACTACAGATAATAAACTGAAACTCTGAACAAACTACAAGACCAAAGTGGGACTTTGAGTAAACTATATACGAATACCAAAAGCAAAATTTAGGAACATCCAAAAAACCTAAATTGCCTTCACTTTAATGGTGAAGTTGACGGAATTACAAACGTGTACTGAAATTGCAATATTTTACAAACTACGTACCAAGTCAAAATCAAAAAAATTAAATTACAAATACCAAAATAGAATTTCGAGCAAATTATGTGAACCAAAAACAAAATTTGATCTACATTTAATATTCTGGTGTGGCAGAAAGTATTGGTAGACCCAACCCAATCAATATTGGAAATTAATGCTCTTGGATAGCAAACATGGAGAATATTACTTTGGGGTTGATTAGTAGCAACAGCTCCCCCATACAGTAAGTTAGTTGTTTGTTGTCTGGATGGAGAGTTACGACAACAGAGTGTCCCATCAGCTGAGCCCCCACTTCTCCTGCATTGTCTTTATCATTTGCAATTTGGTACTGAAGACTGAGTATCTTCAATTCTTCATGATGATAGCGGAATCACAATTTGAGAATAACTTACCTATTTCTGTGTTCCGGGATAAGTAACACCGGGATAGGTGATATCACACGGGAGAGAGAAATAGAGAGAGGAGAGAGACAGAGAGAGATAGGGAGAGAGAGAGAGATAGGGAGAGAGGATAACACCTGGTTTTCAGGTTGCAGATAAATCATTCTCTCAGAATTTTATGCTTGGGGTAAAAAGTACAAAACACAGTTTTTCTTTTTTTCGTACGGAACACAGCTGGTTTTCCTTGATTTGAGGTGCTACCTTCCTAAAAGCTTTTTCTTTTTTGGCCAAAAGCTAAATAGTGGCTAATTTTAAACACCCTACTCACCAAAAAAATTTGTCTAAACCCCCACCCATCTATAAACTCTTTCAAAACCCTCTAAAACTTATAATCCTAAATTACCCTTCTGACGCATGCTGACGTCACTGTAACTGTATTTTGGTGAAACTGTGTTTTTTTTTTTTTTTTTGAATTGAAGTTTTTGCTAAAACTCAATATTTCACTAAAACTAAAATCAAACACTGAAATTGAATTTCATTACACTAAAACTGAATTTCAAAAATTCAGTTACACTGAAACTGAATTTCAAGAATTCAATTACACTGAAACTGAATTTCAGAAATTCAGTTACACTAAATTGAAGAATTCAGTTATGAATTCACTTACTGAAACTGAATTAAGTGATAAAACAATTACACCTCGACTAAAATGCAATTACACCTTAATTAAAAAACAATTACACCTTTACTAAAACAATTACACTTCACTAAAACAGTTACACCTTTACTGAATTCCGTTTCATTAAAAAGAACACAGCAACCTTAATAAAAAAAAAAAACCAACAATACAACAAGTCATTGAGATGAGAGGAGTAGCCAACAATACAACGTCGTCCGATCACCTCACGCGCGACGAGTACACGACAGCCGCTACTGCCTCGATCTGTTTCTACCTGCAAATTTGATTCATCATATTTCAGAACCATAATTTCATTCAAAATTCATTTAAAACTCATGTTTCATTAACTGAAACTGTTTCACGAACTGAAACTGTTTCACGAAATGAAACTGTTTCACGAATTGAAACTGTTTAATCAATAAGGTGACAGACACATATTCTGAAAGATCTGCAACTTCCTGAATTTAAAGTATTCAACTACATAATGTCACGAAAGAATTCTTGCAGATTTTAAAGCAATTACACCTTGACTAAAACAATTACACTTTCACTAAAACAGTTGCACCTTCACTGAATTCAGTTTCACTAAAAAAAAAAACACATCAACCTTATCAAAAAAAAACAACCATCAAGATGGGAGGAGTACCAACACAGCAACCATCACACAGCCAAATAAATAATTGTAGCAGATCTACAAAAGGAATTAGCAAACATAACTACAACATCACATAGTCAATGAACAACAATCAATTTAATCACATACAAAGATTTACAAGCTAGATCTAGAAATTATTATGAGCATAAATACAGATCTAAAACCGATGAGGAGCTTAGATCTTACTGAAGATCTTAGCAGCATCTCCGATCTTAGCATCTTCGATCTTAGCATCTCTGATCTTAGCATATTCGATCAGCATCCCCGATATCAAACTCAAATCCTAGGCTCTCAATCCCATCACCATGTCTCGTAGCGCTTTGTAGTATGACTACCTCCATCTCGAAGTGCAACCTGCTCGCAAGGAAAAGGGGAAGGAAGCGAGTCATCATCTTCGTTTTCGCCGGCATCGGCCATCGGATGATCAAGGATCGATGGAAACAGAGGGATCGGTGAGAGAGAGGGAGAGAGAGAGAGCCCTGATTCAAACAAAAACTATAATTGTTTTAATAAATGTATACAATAAAATAAAATAAAAGGGTAAAACTGGAAAATTAAAAGATGGGAAGTCAAATTTGACTGGGATTAGTTGACTAGGGGGTTTAGGAAAATATTAAGTGTAAGATTGGGGGTTATAAGAGAGGTAGATTTTGGGTGGAGGTTATGAAAGATTTTATCTCTACCTAGGGGGTTTATAATTATTAACATAAAGCTAAAAGCTTAAAAGCTTGTTTGTGAAAGTTTATTTTGCATATATATAGGAACAATATAGTAATATACAATACATGTTAAATTATTTTTACTTTTTTAAAATATCAAAGTTTTAAAAAAAAAAAATTTAGAAATATTTTCGTCTATATGGCATAATTGGCATTAATAGGTCTTTTATATAAGTTAAAACTTGGCCCACTCCTGCCACGTAAATACTATGTAAATAATTTTAACAGATTTTTAAATAGAGTTGATGGAAATGTGCTAAGCGAAATACGAAGAAAAGTCCAACGGGACAGAGAGTAGGAATATGAAATTTTAGGGTTGATGTGAGATAGGAGCAAAGTTTAATAAAGCATTGATATAATTGAACCTGTTTTAATAACTAAAGAATTGTCAAACATTTAATTCCTTATAAGTTATAACTAAAGAGGAGTCAAACATTTTATCAACATAAAAAAAAGAGTCAAATAAACCTTCTAAAAAAATAACTGTCAAAGAAATGCATTAGAGTAAGGAAAGGGAAAACTTAGACCAATAATGGATTTGAAGTCTCTTTCGTATTTTTTTTTTATACCTATTCCAATTTTATTTTAGCAAATTACATTTAATCAATAAAATATTTCAATATTACATATTAGTCAATGTAAATTTTCTTTTTTAATAAAGGTCAATGAGTTTTGAAATTATATCTCATTATAGTCACAAAGCTCAATTCATTTAATGATATAATGTACTTTAGTGCATTGAAAAATACCAATTTACCCATCCCTTTTTTTCATTTCTTTATGAGCATACAATTATAACGTTACCATTAATTTAGTTTAGGGTTTAAAATGGCTTGCATGGTATGAATAAGTGCATTCATGGCCATTGGAAGAAAATGGACCGGTTTCATGGCCATTGGCCGCCGGAAACACAAGGTGACTAGTGCAGGGAGAAGGAAGAGAGAGATCGGGCGGGAAAGAGAGAGAGAAAGGAGAGGGTGGGGGAATGAAGGGATTTTTTTTATTTTTTTAATAAAAGTTAATAGCATTAACGCAGTAACTCACTATTAAGAGGAAGACCATGTGTCAAACAAATACACAGGTGACAAAGAGGACACATGGAATTTGGTAATAGCAGATTAGGACCCTGTTAATTTATTCAGTGCCTCATGTGTTTTCCTCCCTTATTAATGACATCCTACTTTGTGGTTGGTTGATTTACGGGTATTAGAAACATGGCACATTTATTCATTTATAGATGTATTCTACACCTCAGTTATTTATATGAGAATTTGTCATTTATTCATTTATGGATTCACTTTATACTTTATTTATTTACAGTAAGTAAGAAATTGATATGTCATCTTCCACATTAGTTAAAATCAATAAATTAAAATATAAAGTGGTGCCACTAATATTATTGTTAATTGAGACTAACCGTAGACTTAGAGTTCAAAATTAATCAAATTAAACTAAAACCATACAATTCTTAAAACACTTCAAACGACGCGCGCGGTTAAGCCAAATTAAGTGGCATAAATTTCACGAAAGATTTCAAGTAGGGGCACAAAATGGTGCAACTAACCACTCAGAATTCAGAAACCCAATTAGGTAGAAAACATATCAATATTACATTACAAACATTTTATTAATTAATCAACCGCAAAAACTGAAAAGGGCAAAGTCGTCATTTCAATGCTTCTTGATGAACTCTTTGATCCCTGCAATAAGCCTCTGAGTCTCGGCCGCTGTTTCTGGGTCCATGTCCACTGCAATCTTGTTAAGATAGAAGCTGTGAGTCATTTCCTTGCTGACAAAAATGTCGACATCCTTGTTGGCCTTCTTCATGGCCTCAAAGTACTCCATTTCAGTGTCTATGATCAAGTCCTTTTCGGCAATGCAAAGAAGGAACGGTGGCAAGTTGAGGCTGTTCAAAGGTGGTGCCGCGAGGCCCATTGGACAGGTTATGGGGTGGTCCTTGGTGGACCCAACTGGCAGTGCAAGGCCCAAGAACTTGTCCACCATGTCCAGAGTAAGGAACGGTGACTGAGGCTGCTCCAACTCAGACTTGCTCCTCTCCGATCGAACGAAGCCCGGGTGGATCGGAATCCCGCCGGCGAGTCTCAAGGGACTCAAGTCCACGTCCCCAGCTCTTGCAGCCACATGATGGACTATGTTCCCTCCTGAGCTGTCTCCAATAAGGAAAACACGGTTAAAGTCGCCATGGCTCTGAAGCCATGACTCATTACGCTCTCTTTTGGCTACAGACTGTAGCCAAAGGAGAGCGGAGTAACCATCGTCTATTGCCGCCGGGAGACGATGGTCCGGCGCTAGACGTTGGTACACAGAGACACAGATGGCATTGGTGGAGCGTGCAAGCTTGGTGTATATGTTGTAGTACATGAACCAGTCAGCTTGGCTGATGCAGAAGCCACCACCATGGAAATGAAGTATGATGGGTAGTTTGCTTTCTTTGTCCTCCGGCTTTATAATTTCCGGAAGGTATATTCGGACGCGGGGGATGGAGGTTTCTTCGACGAGCACATCTTTTGTGGCAATTCCGTCGATGAAGTCCTCGTGGGGAGGAACTGGCTCGGCCATGAACTGGACCTCCTTAGGTCCAGTCCATGTGCGGTTGACCGAGCCATCGCTGTAGACTCTTAGCCATCCGGAAACCTCCTGGACAAGCTTTTTCTCGCTTATCATGGGATGGACTAGTTGTGTTCCTCGTGTTTTTTACTCACTTTCACAAAGAGTTGGGGGAGTGTGTGAGGTTGAGTGGAGCGTTTGGCCTAGCTACCCACTTATATAGGCACTTAGCAAAGCTGAAAAATCAGATTTTATTTTGATGATATTTATTGATGACGTACGTAGGTGATAAGTTAATTTATTGAATTTGACATAATTCTGCATTAAAAGAAATTGTGGCATAATTGTATATAACAATCAGAATAACATTTAATGCAATAAATAGACTTGATTTACCTTTTTTTTTTTTTTTTTGAGAAAGGATTTACCACATATTAGGATTATTAATGTGCTACAAAAATTTAAATGATCAGCTAATGTGATAGACAAATATGTCAATTGCTGATTTATGTGACACTTGAACATTTAAGTTTGCTATCTCAAAATTTTCATTCTAACCTATTTTTCAAACTTTCTCAAAATCTTTCAAACTTTAACATCCATTCTTTAAATATGTTATTTTATTTATTTATTTATTTATATCGATAATTCTCGACTCACACTTGGGTCGATCATTTGTTTCTGGTCTTGGCCCATACATAATCATATACAAAAATTCAAAATTTTATATTGGAATCCAAAATACTATATAAAAATTATTTATCTATAAAAAACTTCTTATATAAAATTAACATCAAGAATTACTATATATGGTCTCATCCAATCAAATGTGGATGTGTCCATATTATTTATAGTTGTTATTATTTTTTATAAAATAATACAATAAAGTTAAGAAAAAAGTGTATATCGACCTTTTGAAAATAGGTATATTCCAATTGATATGTTAATTAAAGATAGTAGGGTAAATTCATTATGAAGATTATATGGGAAGATTTTGAGATAGCATTTGAATAGTCAGATTTTATGTGACACATTTGTTTAACTTTTTCTACAAGAGTTGAAGCTTCCCTACCAATTGTTGTGTGAATAGCAGGTTTTCACCAAAGAAGGGAAAAAGAACAAACAGCAGGTTTTCACCCAAAAAAGGGAAATAGAAAAACAGCAGGTTTTCATTTTACTCGTTGAAGAAAAACCAAACCAAAGTGCTATAATTCAATCTTTTCGGTACACATTGGACAGAATGCCTCACCAACCACATTCCATGTGCCCATATGGCATATATTAGACCATTACTAAAAAAGTTGAAGGAGAAAATGGTCCATTCATTAAACAAATAATGTACCATCCAGACTTTTCCAGAAATTCAGTGAGTTGATGACGTGTGGTGGTACTAGTAGCTAGCCACGAAATGTGTCCATCTTCATCAGATGCACAGGGCTATGACAGTCAAGAATATTACAACGATAGTGGGCTGCTGCTTCTGTAACTGTTGGAGGTGGACCTTTCATGCTTGTATTGTTGGCTTTCACAGTTTCACCAGCACCACATAAGGCCTTAAAATTATCTTCCACAACTTTACAGTCTTTAACCTTTAGACGGAGAAATTCAATTTTTTTTTTTTTTTTTTTTATAAAATTAATAGGGAAAAAAAGACAATCTTGGAAAAAGAGCAAATGATAACCGTGTATCACTTAGAATCAGATCGGTACACAAACTTATTTTTTAAATTTTATAGTGCGTGAACTTTCATTCGTGTATTATTTAAATTTTGCATCAATTTTAGTCGAGTATAAAATATGTGAGTTATTTTTTAAAGGTAAAAATGGTATAATTCACCCCTTCTTTTTTTTTCTAATGTGATATATGAAACTAAAATTAACAAAAAAATATATATAATTAACGAAATAGACTAAAGTGAGACATATGTAAACGTTTGTGATTATAGAATTCAAAAAACAAATTTGTAGACCAAAGTAATATTCGAGATAAAGTTCAAATACATACCATTGCGCGCTATAATTCTCTCAAAAAAGAACGTATCAAATTGTAATTTTTATTAGTACAAGATCTTTATTTATAGGCTCTCTGATGATAAATGATAGACTCCCACAGTCGAATGGTGTCTGTCTAAGCAATCGATTATAGAAATTATGGATTATGAAGCTCATTCTAGATCTAACTCCAACAATTACATACATAATAGAACCATCACGAAATCCACCAAATTAGGCACAAAAAATACATACCTAATTTGCTTTCTATAAGGTAATCAATTGCAAACCTAACAAAAAAAATTTGAAATTGAGCTCTAAATCTAGAAATTATACCAAAATAAAAAAAATTAAAACCTCGCTAAAGACGAAGATCAAGCCATCACTGAATCTAGAATTTCGATTGCTTTTCGAGAAATAATAGAAAAAGAAAACTAAAAATTGAGCCCCAACTTTCATTTTATTTTATTTTCCTATGGTTTCTCGGCAACCAAACGGAGCTCAATCTGCTCCACGAAGCTCATGGACACACTCCACCAAGTGTGGCAGAGATCGTCGTCAATGTTGTTGTCGCCGACGGCAACTCCGAAGCCCTCTGACAACAGAGGCAGCGATGTGAAGGAAGCAGAGAGAGAGAGAGAGAGAGAGAGAGAGAGCTAAAATGAGTGAGGTGTAGAATTTTTTGTGGAAAAATAAGAAAAATAACATATGGGCAAAATAATAACTGTACATAATGAATATTTAAATTAACTAAATTAATAGGCTGACCCATTAAGTGTTATATAATTTCTGATAATACGCAGACTATTAATGAATACAGTAATAAGTTGCGGCAACAGATCAGAGTGACAATAGCAGGATAAAATCCCATGTCTATAGAAGCATAAAATCCCTTTGTCTGTCAGTGTATTATTCGAGTGGTCTCATGACTAACGAATACGTTTATTCATTGATAATGATTATTTTTTGTTTGTTTTCTGGTAGCTAGTGAATATCAATTGGGTGGATAGATTGTTTTAAATTTTCTCTTTTTTTTTTTTTTTTTTTTTTTTTTTTTTTTTTTTTTCTGCGCAAGAGGGCTGAAACCAAAAAAAAAAAAACCTAATCAACTACAGCTCTAAGCTCTAAGACAGGCAGTACCAAAAGCAAAGAGAGACCTCGGTATGGAATCAAACGAGGAACAGTAGATTTTTTCAATAGTCGTAGGGACAATTTTTCCTCTTGGATAAAATTTCCACGTTCTATGGTGGGATAAGATTATAAAGTCAATCCGCTTTACAAGACAGTAGGCAAACTCTTGCATATTCCTTTCCAATATAAAGTGGACAAGTAGAGTTAGTAAATTTGTTCAACAAACGAAAAATAAGATTTAGAATGAGTTCAAATTTAAAGAGATAATTTTCTATTAGGTAAATGTATATGAAAAGGAAAACAAAGACAAATTTTTTTTTTTTTTTTTGACTATTACTAATTAGCAAAAAAATAATTTTTTTTACCTATCTTTCACTACTATTACTAATGAAAAATATTTTTTTGACTATTACTAAATATTACTATTTTTTTTCTATTACTAATTAGCAAAGATATATTTTTTACCTATTTTTCACTACAAGAAAAATATTTTTCACTACAAGAAAAATAATATTTTTCACTATTACTAATTGTTTTTCGCTAGTGTGCCTACTATCACTAATTAGCAAAGAAATATTTTTTTAATTGGATAGAGACGTGGATTATCTCCACAGTATGATCCACAGCACTTGTCATCATCTTTCCTAATTCTTTTGAATATTGTGAGAAACTTTCACCGAAATTACTAGTAACATAAAAAATTATAGAAAAAAGTGCATTGGTGGTATAGATGGTCAAGTCACAAGTGTTGAAAGCAGCCATGGGTACCACAGACATGCATATGAATTTCCATTGCATTGTTTGGAAGCTTCAAAAAAACTTTCACAATACTTGCAACTCAAAATTAAGCAGCCTTAATTCAACAAGATTTCAGACCCAAAAAAACAAAATTCAACAAGCTTCACTGTCGGGCTTTTCTCTAAGTCTTGCACAGAGTAGACTTGACCACTACAAAAGACTAAAGAGATGGTAGCTGAAGTTATTACGAGAACGCAGAGTGTTATTTTACATTGAAAAAGTATAATTTTTTTTAATGGTTTATAAAATTTTGAACTACTTTTTTCATTGTCAATTAATTTAAGAATGGATGTTTAAATTTCTTTATCAGACAATCAATAGAAAGAGATTATTTAATAAAATTACCCATATTATAACTATGGGGCCCAAAAACAATAGAAATCGACGAAAGCAAACCCCAAAGTTGCTTAATGATCGAGGACTTTTTAGTGTAATCTTAATACCGTCACGTGATGTTATTAATCCACTTATATCAACATGTGTATATTTATTAACACATACTATACCCTAAAAGTTATATAAACCCACCATTCCCTCATATTACAATATGTTAATTACTAATACTACAATGCGGTATTACGATTACATACAAAAAAATTTGCCTAAAATTGAGGTAATTAGGAATTAAAAAAATTTCTATCTCACTCCTTTTAACAATTTAAGTATTCAATCAAAAGTATCAATGAATGTCTATCATTCAACACTCTTCCTTATATGGAATTCCAACTATTTTTGATGATTACATTTGTTATTAGGGCCCATTCATCCTAAGTTGGCCTTAAAGAACTGGGCCATCTGGTGCAACCCAAGCCCTAAACCTGCACGAATCACAACCCACCTTTTCTTTTTGTAAAAACCTTACGGCCCATAGGAAATCAAGTCAGGCAAACTACTACACTCAAGGCCCGCACTTTCCTTTTCTTCTTTCCTGTTGTTTGAAATCCCAAGCCATGTTAACCAATACGCTCTTATAGAAACAGGGCACAATAAGTAGTGGACCTCTCACCTCACTATGAATCCAACCTCGTCTTCTTCTATTACATAAAATCTTGAAGAAATTCTTGATTTTATAATTTATTTAATTTTCTCAACATTGTATTTGACAAAATTTTAATTAATTAAAACTATCTAATATGAATATAAATATTGTTCAAAAACAGCTGACCCCTTGAAGTCACATCTTTTAAAATAATCTTCTACATTTTTATGATTTAGTATTGTAATTCGTGAAGAAGGCCCATATTCAGTAATATTGGTTCACGACTTGGTGTGTACTCTTAAAACAAACAGCAAAACGACCAACCCCAAAAACCTTAAAAGGACTAAACTTAGGGAGGTAACATGGTTGAAATTCACCTCCCCTATTAAAACAGATTAGAAATGTTAAAATTGGTTATTCAAGACCAGTGGCCGATTCAGGAATCGAACGTTATAGGGTCAAGATCCAGTAGACATATATGTTCCACCTACCAAATTTTGAGGTCCTTAATATGATCTATAACATAGGCCTAACCTGTTATTTTCCTAATAATCTGACAGGAGCAGTCCCATGAAGTAATTGAATGTTGCGAACACAAATTTCTCTGGTCATGTACCTGCTTTAATTGGAGACCTTCATTCCTTAAATTTGTTGGATATCTCCTACGGTTATTTTTATCCCCATCTTCCATCTTCGGCAACCTTACCCAGCTAAGTTACCTTGACCTTTCTTTCTTTCAAGACAAAGATCATAATAACTTTTACCCTTCAAGAAACAACAATATTTTCAATGGCCAAATTTCTTGGGTTGGAAAGCTAACTTTGTTATCCCTTCGGTCAAAATAAATATCCAAGCACTCTTCCACTGTCTTCTCTCCTCTTTCAGACATTTCTTCAAACAGCTTGCCCTTGCAACTCCACCAACATCCATGAGTTCAAGGGGTCAACCAATTTCCTCAAGGCTAGGATTTATGGGTTCATGGGGTCAATTGACTCCATTGACCTCATTTTAGATCCGCTAGTGTTCAAGACACAGTTGCATGCGATATCACCAAGGAATTCTTGGTAACTGAGAATTCTAGTCTTCTACAAACAAAAATTAGATTCAAAAATTTTTTTTTTGGGAAATACTCGACAAGTCCTTGAAATTCTTGGAAATACTCGACATCTTTTTTCCTTTAAACATTAGCACGCATGTACAAAACCAAAAATCTTCTAGGGTGATTCTATTCACACCAAATATTATCTTTTTTTTGGGTAAGAATTCAAACCTAAATATTCTGATCATCACTATTACAACAAAAAAAATCTTATCACTACAACATATGAACATCTGTCTTCTATATATTTCAAGAATCTGGATTTTTCAACATATACTTTCAGGTTGACCTAGACTTGGATCTAATTCATACCAATATTTTGTACTTGAAAAAATGTCCGATATCTATAAGTGATAAACGTAATTAAGTTAACAGAAGAGTTCAGACGAAAAAAATAACTGAAGAGTGGGAATTTATTACCCTTGTTATGATCTGATCACCAGATTCAAATGTTGTAGCTAGCTAGTATCTAATTAAAGTCCTAATTAACCAGAACCTATGGATTTTTTTTTTTTCTGGTTGTTTTTTGGGTCTGAATAATGCACATTGCAACTGGGGTTCTTTATATTACATCAATGCAATAAACTTGTGTACGTGGCCCAAATGTCCCTGGCCTTATTCAGAAAACGAGTGTGGTGCTGCTACATCATATCTGCAAATGCTTGACTTTGGGTTACATCTGAATTCTGAGTCATATTATATAATATACCTTTGCCAATGCGCAAAAGATAAATATGAGCCAAAAGCGACGGGCAAAAATTGATCCTCTGTCTATCTCCTGTTCACAATATATATTATGACATTAATTTGTTTTTGTGCACCGACACGATTTTGCTTAATATCAACAAAAGCATAATAAATTCAATCATCGATCATTATTTCTATAAAAAAGAAAAATTGTTAGTAGACATCATACATGTTGCACATAATGATAGTATGATTAATTATAGGGTCCTCTGTTTTCCCCTAAGCCATGATCAACATATTATATCAGGAATTATATAGTGACCGAAAATGACCAACTTAAATTGCATTGATGTAGGTCCATGAAAGCTAATATCACCAATGGCCATCAAACATTGAAACTTGGACTAATTAGAGACAAACAAAAAGTATTTCTCTTCTGAAATTTTTGAAAAATTCCAACATCAACACTAGAATGATTCTATGAATCCTAATCATAGCCTTAATTGATCGAAAACAGCTCTATTACTCCCTACAAATCTATTATTCTTATATTTCTAATTAAGTTGGCTCGAAGCATTATTAATTCTTATATCTACGTTGACTGGAATGGAAGCATTAGAAAAACGCAACAGTCCAATTGTACCCTGGCTATATATACATGGGATATGATATGCACTTTCTTAACCAAGCACTAATCGATAGTCTTCTATTCTTGTTTTTTGCCCATTTACTTGGCACAGATGCCCTTCCCTGGCACAATGCTTATAATCATTAGTGACCTCTGCCTCTGAGTGAATCCTTTTCTTTTCAACATTTCCTAACTCATAGGGGCATTGATAGGTCTGATTGAGAAAAAACAGACTATGGGATTAAAAGATCAAAGATATGATGTAGGTTAGTTGAGAGAATAGTTGAAGCACAATGAAATGGTAACCTGATTGATTGTTATATCCTTGTCCATGTAATGGCTTTCTTTTTCTTTTCTTTTTTCCATACCATGAGGTGTGGCATTGGCTCATGTTTTTTATTTCTTATCTGAGACTCAATGCATTAATGTATCATTAGCTATCAAATTAAAGCCTTTTTCTTAGGCTAATTTCTGGAGTTAATTATGATTTACTTCACAGGTCTGAATTGATTATATTACAGAATATTGATGGACATATGATGTAATATTCTAATTTGTTATTGCTTCTGGTGCACGAATTGTTGGAGCATCTTGGCATCAGTTTTCTAAATGAGCGGCTGACAGATCCTGCAATGCAGGACTCTTAATTTTCCCAATGGATAATCCCAAAAACACCTAATTTGCCATTAATTTTTTCATTTGCTGCGTGGTATTAGATGTCATGATGCTCTCAGATAAAGCAGTGAATGGTTCAATTTGGTTTGAAATTTTTGTTTATTTTCCAAGTAGAGGGAGAAAAAGGGTGGGACAAAAAAGTGGTGTAACTCTATCAGCCTTGTCACCCTGTATGAGGCGCCTGTTAAAATTTCTGCAGTTTTTAGTCATTGCAATAGTTACCATGCAGATTTTGTTTTCTGCTGTAGTGCACTATTCAAGGAGTGTCTTGTAATTTTGATATTCTATGAGCTATGCTTCGAGTGTTCCTTGTTGAATTAAGTTATAATCCAATCCAATACCATATATAATTCTTTGTGTTAAAATCTTGCTTTTGTTTCAACTTTCAACTGATTGCTGTTTAATGCTTATTATCACTGCAAAGGCAAAGTGTAACACACTGAGTTTGCATCCTCGTGTCACTGCTTGACTTGAAAGTGAACCATATATAACACACTATCATAACAGTCACAGTGTGCTGCTCCATTACCTTCCAAAATACCCCAGTTTCAGCTTTCAATCAAGATTGGCCAAGTCATCATCCAACCACCCAGTTGAACCACTCCAACTTTAACAGTCTCTTACCCTGACGCAGCATAGCACGCAAGTAAAAGAGAACAGGGAAAACCAGCGTTAACCCTAAGAAATAATATGGAGTCCACAAGAGAAATGAGAGAATTAATCTTAAGGTTTTCTAATTACAATGATAATGATAAATAATACAAGAACCCAAAAAAGTTGTTTAAATATTTTCACAACCCTAGACGTTCGAAATTCAAAACGGATAAAAAATAGAAATAAAGTGCAATTTAGGAAACTTATTCAAAAACACTAAATTGCTCGTCGTTCCATTCGAATCGGTATATAATGGGCCTATTTCTAACACTGGGTCAGCCTAAAGCTTGTTCCTTTTCATAGTCTTCTGGCGGTCGAGTTGTTGCATGAACCGTTCTGCCATTTGTTCTACATCACACCCAAACCCCAAACGACTGCATTACAGTACTTGTCTGCATTGCTATATATATTGTGGTGCATGCAAAGTCTCAAAATTGGTAGATCATCTATTCAAATTGAGTTTCTTGCAAGTAAGGCTAAGATAAAGCTAATTTAATTGGGATTCTAAGTGAGGCCAACAGAAGTGGCCTGTATGTACTAGATGTGACCTCACCCTACAGTTTACAAATCAACAAAGAAATGAGGGATGAGGATTGAAAATTCAGAACAAAGGACCCCCTACAACTGTTTTGCTCTAATATCATCTTTGTTAAAAAAAAAAAAAAAGTAATGCACATTTGTGGAATTATCTACACTATTCCACACCAACTAGAAATTTCTAAAAAATTCTTTTAAAGCCCATGACAAATTATGTTAGAGAAATCTACATAATTCTACATAAAAGAAGAGTCTAGCTAGAATAAGCTTATATAAGAATGTACTAGAATATAATTAAAAGTGTAGTATACTCTAGAACCTACTAGTAACATGTGGCTAATAGATGTTCTAGAGAAGTCAAGTCGGTTCATGGATTCTCTATATATATAGCATGTACCCATATCTAAGTGAAAGTAACAGGCAATACTAAAAGCCACTACTCCTAAGTCCTATTGTCCTAGACATCTACTAAAGCCTTGTATTTTTTCTCTACTTCTAAATAAAATTGTCTAATTTCTAACTAAGGTCTCCACTCCACTCTAATACTTTTCACCCAAATTTCTAATATCAAGCATAAGTAGCTATAGAAGCTTACACAAGCCATTAGCTACAAGTGTCCTAAACACCCTCTAAATTTCTAACAGTGGTATCAGAGCTTTTTATTGGGTGTAGGGTCATCCTAATTTACCACCATGTCTAATAACTCTAGCCAAAACTCTGTCCCTCTTCCAATATTCTTTGGTGAAAACTATGATTTTTGGAGCATCAAGATGATAACCTATTTTATTTCTCAAGACTTATGAGACATTGTTACTAATGGGTTCTCTGTTCTAGAAAGACCCACCGTTGAGCAACGAAAGCAAGTGAAGAAGGACGAGCAGAAAGACGTAAAGACTCTTTATGCTCTACAACAAGCTTTGGATGACACGATATTTCCAAGGATCATGGGAGCTACAACTTCAAAGGAGGCTTGAGATACTCTGAAAGAAGAGTTTCAAGGAAATGAAAAGGTACGTAGTGTTAAACTACAAACTCTAAGGAGAGATTTAGAAAATCTTAAAATGAAAGATTATGAGACCGCTAAAGATTACTATTCTAAAGTAAATGAAATAGTAAATCAATTGAGAGCTTATGGTGAAAAGATAACTGATACAAAAATTGTAGAAAAAATACTTATTAGTCTTACTGATAAGTATGACCCTATAGTCACTGTCATTGAAGAGTCAAAAGATATAACGACTTTTTCAGTGACAGAACTAATGGGTTCTCTAGAAGCATATGAACAAAGACTGAGTAGGCGAAATGAAAGTTCACTAGAAAGTGCCTTCTAGTCAAAAGTCAATTTAAGGTCTTAGAAATCTAGAGAAAACTGGAAATCAAAAGAAAATTTTAGATGAGGAGATAAACCTAATAACTGAGAAAATAAAAATGAAAACAAGGAGAAAAAAAACTTCCCTCCATGTGGAACATGTAAAAAGACAAGTCACCTAGAAAAAGATTATTGGTTTCGAGGAAAACCAAAATGCTGAAATTGCAAAAAGTTTGGACATATGAAAAAGGACTGTCGGCTTAAGAAGAATTATCAAGCCAATTATACAGAAGAAAAGGAGCAGGATGAAGAGCTTTTCTATGTTTGTCAAGCAGCAACTGAGGTGAACAATAGAAAATGGTACATCGACAGTGGCTGCAGCAACCACATGACAGGAGACGAAAGCATCTTCTCCGAAATAGATACATCCATAAAATCCTAAGTTAAATTGGGAAATGGCGCACTGGTGGAGACGAAAGGAAAATGTACGATCTCTATCCATACAAACAAAGGAACTAAATTAATTCATGATGTTCTTTTAGTTCCTAGCTTGGAGCATAATCTATTGAGTGTTGGCCAAATGATTGAAAATGGATACTCTTTACACTTTTCTAGAGACTCCTGCACAATATATGACAAAAAAGATAAAAATCATATTATAGCAAAAGTAAGGATGAAAAATAGAAATTTTCCCATCCATTGGCAATATGTCAAAAATATGGCCATGAAAGTAGAATTAGAAGATTCATGGCTTTGGCATAAAAGAGTTGGCCACTTCAACTTTCATGGACTACAATTACTTCACCAGAAAAATATGATGAGAGATCTGCCAAGCATAAAGGAGAGTGGTGATGGCTGCAAAGGCTGTCAACTTGGCAAACAACATCGACAAGCATTTCCATTCGGAAAGGCTTGGAGAGCAAAAGTCTTGTTGGAGCTCGTGCATACAGACGTCTATGGACCAATGAGGAACTCATCTCTCGATCAAAGCAGGTACTTCATTCTTTTCATTGATGACTATTCTAGAATGACATGGGTTTATTTTCTACGTGAAAGCTCAGAAGTCTTCGAAGTCTTTAAGAAGTTCAAGGCTCATGTCGAAAAACAAAGTGGCTAATACATCAAAACTCTTAGAAGTGATAGAGGTAAAGAGTACACCTCAAAAGAATTCAACAAGTTCTGTGAAGATGAAGGAGTAGAGCACCAATTGACAGTGGGCTATATATGCTCCTGAACAAAATGGAGTCTCGGAAAGGAAAAATAGAACTATAATGGAGATGGCTAGATCAATGCTATTTGAAAAAGGACTACCAAAGATATTTTGGGCAGAAGCAGTATATACAGCAGTATACTTGCTAAATAGAAGTCCAACAAAAGCTCTACAAGACAAGACTCCTATTGAGGCGTGGAGTAACCAGAAGCCATCAACAAAGCATCTCAAAGTCTTTGGATGTGTAAGCTATGTGCACATTACAGCTCCAAAAAGACATAAGCTAGAAGAAAAATCAGAAATTGGAATATTTATGGGATACAGTTCCCAATCTAAAGGCTATCGCGTCTATAATCCAAGAACCAAGAAGCTCGTGATCAGCCGAGATGTCGAGTTCGATGAATCTGCATCCTGGAATTGGGATGAAGGAAAAATAGAGAAGAAAGGTGCTGTTCTGTTAAGAGAACCAGAGACAACCCCAACACAACAGCCTGAAGAAGACACACATGAAAGATAAATTTCAGAAACGCCAAGTACGCCTCTTGCATCTTCTTAAACTCCTCCATCAATAGAAGGTGAATCTTCCTTTGAGTCATCACCTAGAAGAGTAAAATCACTCAGAGATATATATGAAACATGCAACTTCATAACTTTAGAACCTGAAATTTTTGAAGTTGCAGTAAAACAAGAAGTATGGAGGAAGGCTATGGAAGAAGAAATTAAAACAATTAAGAACAATGAAACATGGGAGCTTGTAGAATGCCTACCAAATAAAGAAATAATTGGCATGAAATGGGTCTATATGACCAAAATTAATCCTGATGGCTCAATACAAAAACATAAAGCAAGATTAGCAGCGAAAGGCTACTCACAACAGCTAAGAATAGACTATAATAAAACTTTTGCGCCAGTGGCAAGACTTGATACAATAAGAGCACTTATAGCTCCTGCAACTCAAAAGAAGTGGAAATTCTACCAACTGGATGTAAAATCAGCATTTCTAAATAGAGAGCTCGAAGAAGAAATCTATGTGGAGCAACCACAAGGATTCATCAAGGAAGGAGGAGGAGACAAAGTCCTAAGACTAAAGAAAGCCTTATATGGACTTAAACAAGCAACAAGAGCGTGGAACAGCCGCATTGACAAATACTTCATCAATGTTGGATTCAAGAGAAGTAAGAGCGAGCCAACACTCTACACCAAAACTCAAGGTAACTCTATTCTTATTGTCTCTCTCTATATGTTGATGATCTTATCTATACAGGAGACAATGAAAAATTAATTCAAGAATTTAAAGAAGATATGATGAAGACATTTGAGATGAGTGACCTCGGTAAATTGCATTATTTTCTTGGCATTGAGATAAGCCAAGAAGAAAATGGAATCTTCATATGTCAAAAGAAGTATACCGAAAATCTCTTGAAGAAGTTCAAGATGTTTGGGTGCAAGATCGTGGCTACACCGCTCATCACCAATGAAAAGCTAAGAAATAACGATGTATCCAGAAAAGTGGAAACATCAAAGTACATAAGTCTCATTGGAAGCCTACTTTATCTAACAACAACTCGACCAGACATTATGTACGTGACCAGCCTACTTTCAAGGTTTATGCAAACTCCAAGTCAGATACACTATGGAGCAGCAAAAAGAATATTAAGGTACTTGCAAGGAACTATTGACTATAGCAAATGGTATAGACCTTCTACAGATATAAGGCTATTCGGATTCACAGATAGCGATTGGGCTGGAGCATACGACTTCAAAAGTACATTAAGCTATGCATTCACAATTGGGTCTGGCATATTTTCATGGTCTTCAAGAAAATAAGAGACAGTGGCACAATCATTAGCCGAAGCGGAGTATGTGTCAGCGTCAAGTTCAACATGCCAAGCTATATGGCTGAGAAGAATATTTGAAGACATGGGAGAACAACAAAATGAAGCTACTAAAATATTTTGTGACAACAAGTTTGCTATAGTGATGGCAAAAAATCTAGTGTTTCATAGCAAGACAAAACACATTGCCATCAAGCATCACTTTCTACGTGAAGTCTCATCAAACAAGGAGATAGAACTCAAGAATTGCAATACGGAGGAGCAAATAGCAGACATCTTCACCAAGGCACTTTCAAGACCAAGATTTGAAATGCTACGAAGCATGCTTGGAGAATCCCAAATGTGCATTAAGGAGGAGTGTTGAAAAAAAAAAAGTAAAGCACATTTGTGGAATTATCTACACTATTCCACACCAACTAGAAAATTCTTTTAAAGCCCATGACAAATTATGCTAGAGAAGTCTACATAATTCTACATAAAAGAAGAGTCTAAAATAAACTTATATAAGAATGTACTAGAATATAATTAAAAGTGTAGTATACTCTAATACCTACTAGTAGTATGTGGCTAATAAATGTTCTAGAGAAGTCAAGTTGGTTCATGGACTCTCTATATATATATAGCATGTACCCATATCTAAGTGTAAGTAAAAGGCAATACTAAAAGCCACTACTCCTAAGTCCTATTGTCCTAGCTAGACATCTACTAAAGCCTTGTATTCCTCCTCTACTTCTAAATAAAATTGTCCTATTTCTAACTAAGTTCTCCACTCCACTCTAATACTTTTCACCCAAGTTTCTCATATCAAGCATAAGTAGCTAATAGAAGCTTATACAAGCTATTAGCTACAAGTGTCCTAAACACCCTCTAAATTTCTAACAATCTTAAACAATCACTTAGAAATGAGCCGATAATGTACGTATATCAGATAACAAGATCACTAAATATTATCACATTGGTAACTATTTTGCTTCCCAGTAAAGGAATGACAAAGATATACAATTTCAACCCTTGCACTCTTCTTCCTAGAAAGTAGCTTGTAACCTTCGATCGCTTGTCATTCTGCAACAATCACTTTCTTCTTGATGTCCACATGGATTTTAAGCTGTATATATCTTTTTCTATTAAAGTTTCTCTGTTGTCATTGTGGCTAGCTATTCACATCCAAGCACATAATGACAAGGTTTTGAATGTGACTGTGTTTAATTAATTAGTGAAAGTAACCTGAACTAAAAAACTTAGAACTTCTGCGCTACAGCTACTGCTTTGTATCTTCAACTTGTCCTAAATAGTAGAGTTTTGCTCATAACCATATTGCCCTCTCTATTAGTAATGATCCCAACTTGCATATTTGTGCCAGCTGATGCAAATTTATGAGTATGAAAACAATAGCAAACAACCACTTACCCTTTTTCAATTAAATGTACAGCGAAAATGAAAGCAACAATATATCTGTGCTGATGCACATATATGCCAACTCTATATATGTATAAGGTTGTATAATTGTATATGTGTTGCACCTAAATGCTACTAGGTTATATCTAGTGTTCAAACTGAAGTATACCCAAGTAAGGTGTTCAAACGCATGACACGTTTTATCAATTTTTTTTGTTTTTTAAATTAAAATTTTCTTTTATAATTTTTTTTAACTCAAGCATAGAGCATTGTAATTTATAAGTAGAATATCTTTGAGTTAAGTGTGCTTTCGAACACTCAAATAAAGTATTCGAATGACTAATACATTATTTTTTTAATTTTTCTTATTTTTTATAATTATCTATTTTTGTTCAAATTTTCAAGACCTTAAATCTAATACATCACTTCAACCACATAATTAATCTTATACATATTGAAGTAAAATATAAATTGGTGAAAATTAAACAATTCAATAAAGCGTAACTCTATAAAATAAAGGCTTAATTATTCATGGATTTGCCCCCTAAAACTAACTTCTTTTTTTTTTTTTTTTTCACTTTGCCCCTAGAAAGTTAAATCTTCCAACTTTGCTCTCCGAACGTTTCAAATGACTCTCAATAGCCAAGTTTCATAAACTTCATCCATTAGTCTAGTTTTTATCTCAACTTTGATCCGACTTTTGACCCATCAAACCTCTACCAAAATCAGCAATCTTATATTTGTTTTGAAGCTATGCATCTTCTCTTTATAACCATTTAAAGATTACTAAAAATGGAGCTCTAGAACTCTAGATAATGTATTGAGTTGAGGGTGTAGATGAGAGTGTAAAGTTCGGAAGGCAAAGTGAGAGAATTTTACTTTCAGGGGCAAAGTGAGAAAAAAAAAAAGTTAGTTTCAGGGGGCAAATACATGAATAAGCCTAAAGTAAAATGTAACTTAGTGAGAGTTACAGTTTTAGTTAAGTTAATTTTTGAATTATTTTTAGAGCTTAGGTTTATGGTGTAATCTTTGAGATTTAGCGCTAAAAACCCTAAAGTATGAAGTCATAAAACCTAGGCTTATTCACACCATTGTTCGCATGGATCTTACATAACTAAAAAAGGGTTTCACTCATGCTATATAGGTGTCACGTTAGCTATTTTAACGGAAAAATTGACAGAGTTAACGGCATAGGGTCTTTTGCAACAACTGTGTGAAGTTCAGGTGGCAAATTGAGAGGATTTAAGTTTCAGGGGGCAAAGTGAAAAAAAGTGTATCTTACAGGGGGCAATGATGTGAATAAGCCTAAAACCTAAACTCTAAATGCTTAAAACTTAAAACAATAATACATTATTCAACAAAATATAACTCTATGAAATTATAAAGTTTATTAATTCCACAATAGTTACATAATATATTGGAACAAAATAAACAAGAGTAACATACAACGTTAGGAAAAAATATTTAGTTTTAATCCACTCTGTGTAGCATAAAAATAAATAAATCTTTTATATGGTTTATAAGTAAAACTTACAAATTTTTTATAGTTTTTTACTAATTTACCTTAAAAAGATTACATATAATATAGAGTCTATTAATATATAGGTAATGGCATCAAATTTTATTAACTAAAACCACCTAAAACATCATTCTTTCTTTGCGGACCAATTACCACAAACTTATTCTTCATTTGTGGACACCACACCACCACTAGATCCCAAAATACCATCCGAAAATAGACATAACAAAAACATAATATGCAGACATCTTCCAAAATACCAGCATCAACGCATCACCAAAAAACAAAAACTGAAACTGCAAGTCCGCAACTCTCATCAACTGCAGTTTCAACTCAAATAAATTGCAGTTTCTGCAGTTTCAATTCACTTGCAGTTCCAGAAACTACAAAAAGTTCACTTGTAATTCCAGAAACTGCAGTTTCAGTTCACTGTAAACTGCATAAACTGAAGTTTTTTATGCAGTTTCAGTTCACTTGCAGTTCCAGAAACTGTAGAAAACTACAGTTCCTCAGAAACTGAACTAAACAAAAAAAAAAAAATCAAGAACCTAAACATAATCGACCAAGGGACTCGTGCAGATCTTGCACTCCTTGTAGTAATTGGCGCGAGTAAAGCCGACATAAGGGTTGTCGTCGAGGCACGACTCGCAGATCGGGAAGTTTGAGCTCTCGATCTTGCGACGTCGTCCAGATCGAGCTTTCTTCTCTCTCTCTCTCTCTTCGCGACTTCTCAGACTTCTCTTTCTCTCGAATTGGAAAACCAGCTAGCTTATAACCACAGCCGACTTTTAATAGACTTCTCTTTTTCTATTATTAGTATAGATATCAATTTTAAAGCAGGATTAATAAATTGGCTAATTCCAATTGGTACCAACTCAAAGTGACCTGATTGTTAATAAAACTAACCTGATTGTTATATATTAACAATAATGGTATTAGAAGTTAAAAACCATAGCAAAGATGTAGTAATGAGTAATTATTTCTATAATATATAAGGCATTGAAGGCCTAAAAGTATTTCCCAAATATATACCTACGGCTATAGGCAAATGTGATCCATCATGTTACCTTGTACAGTTGGGGTTGCAGGCCAGCCCACTAACTTAGCCCACATATGAGTAGTAGAGTTCTCTTCTAGCAAATTATTTCCTAGTATCAAACTACTAATAAACTTGTAAAGGACCTTAACTTAATAAGTTGGTGAAATGACACTTTCTGGATGTTTTTATAGTTGCACTGGCTTTTTTACAGATGCATTGATTTTGAAGATGCACTTGTTGTACTTTTATAGATGCATTGGCTTTTTTTCCTGGATGCATTGAATTAGCAAATGCACTGGCTTTTTTGTCCGAAGGCATTGAATTAATTAACAGATGCACTTGTTGTATTTTTACAGATGCACATATTTTTTTTTTCTAGATGCACTGGGTTGACCTTTATTTGAATCTTGGCCTTCAACTCAACTTACTTGGCTGATTGTCTATTAGACTAACAATTTTAGTTGTCAGACCCTACAATCTAAAGAGTCTGTTCTCTTCTTTAATTTGGATATATACCTTATAAAATGTTCATTATTGATATGATATCAATAAAATGCATGATTGAGTGCTGATAGGGATATCAAATTTGTATTCCAAATACATGCATGATTTATAACAAAGCCCATCTATGCTCATTTATTTACAACAAATAAAACACTTATGCATATACCACTACATCATTTAGGATTAATTTTGGAATCCCTAGAACATGTATGATATTATGTATCAGCCTCATAACCTTTGTTCTTTGGGCCTTTTTATGTCTTTGTGTTGTTTTTTGGGTTGTCGCTGTTTTGCTGTTGGGCTTCTACTTTAGGCCTAAGTTTTGTTTGTTCTCTGCCAAGCTTAGAGAGCTACGGGTCTTGCTAGTGGAAGTCACACCCACAATCTCAAAAAGTCGCTAACGGTACCTATTAGTCTTATAAGTGCAATCCATTATCAGTACATGTGGAAATGCACGTAATATATCAACACTCTCAGGATGAGTCCAAAACAGGTCAGTCACAACATCACCAGAACTTCTATGCCACTCAACATAATTATGTTCTCTCAGCTTAGTTAGCAATACTTACATCTCTGATCTACCGGGCCTCTCGATGACCCTATGTCTTGGCCTGTCATTGTATACTGTTTTGATTATTGATGTATTCTGTGGATTCTTACTTTTTATGGTCTTCAATATATCTTTCGGTTTCACCAAAGTCTTAGACAAAGCTACTAACAATGAATTCTCTTCTTCAGTTAATCTGCCTGCGAATGAATGCCCTTCAATATACTCTGAAAGTACATGGTTATGCACTCCACATGCAACCTCCAACTCCCATTGATCACCACATCCAGTGTTCACCGCCTTCAACGAGAATGGACATCCACATTTCTTCAAACGGGTGTCCTTAGACTCATCAGAAACCGGTTGCTTACGGCTAGCAGCATCAGATGTCTGGTCGTCTGAATCTGACTTTGTTGACTTTCTTGATCTATTTGGCTCATATTGACCATTTCTCTCACAAGCAAATTTGATCCAAGCTCTCTTATCACGAACCCCGCCTACATCAGACCTTCTAATGACAATTATTTTTGTCCCAGTATTTGACGGGAAACCACCGAAAATATCACATATATTTGGTGGCTAAGTACCGAATATACAAACATAGTTCGACAATTAACTACCGAATGAAACAATTATACGTTGGCCATTCGGGGAAAAAAAGTAGTTGTGTCCCAGTATTCGACGGGAAACCACCGAATGAATCATATATATTTGCTGGATAAGTACCGAATATACCAACATAGTTCAACAATTGCCTACCGAATGAAACTATTAAAAAAACTATACGTTTGTCATTCGATGGCTATCTGCCAAACAATTGTATAAACTTCGGTGACAAACCACCGAATAGATTGCCATTTTTCGACGGGCATCGGCCGAACAAATGTGTGGAAAATTGACATTACATTTATAAACGGTGGATACCTACCGAAATATGTACATTTATTCAGTGACCATCCACCGAAATATACTATATATTTCGGTACTGGTTTACCGAATAAAAACGCGAACTGACAGTTTTTCAGCCGCGAAAAAATTCATAAAAACTAAAAAAAAAACCCAAACTTCATTTGATGACTCCAAATTATCGTTCTGAGTGTCCATTTGTCAAAAGTAGGTGATTTGGATACAATGAATTTGTTTACAGAAACAATCTATGTCTAGGGTTTGGTTGAAGATGGTGGTAGTGGTAGAAGAGAATGAAGTGTTATTTGATGATGGTGATATACGTGAGTGGAGCTAGCTGGTGGGATTGTTTAAAACAACAATCTATATCTAGGGTGGAAGGTTGAAGATGGTGGTGGTGGAAGGTGGAAGATGAAGGTTGAAGATGGTAGTGGTGGAAGGTAGAAGATGGTGGTGAAGATGATGGTAGAATTAGCTGGTGGTTGAAGATGGTAGGGGGTGTAGGGAGAAAATATGTTCTAAAAATATTAGATGTCCTTTATGGTCAATTTGCTATAGGGTATATATGTCTTTTACTAAATTAAATTTAGGTTGGTCAACTAAGCATAAAAGGGTGGTCGGAATAACCGTCGTCTTTGAGTTATTTTGATACAATGCTTTTTTGACCCTCGAAAGAAAAGAAATTAAAATTTGTATTTATCTCATAACTAGATGGATATATACATTTTTGGGTTTTTTTTTCCAAAGCCCATTATTGAAAAAAGGCTTTTTTTTAAGGCCTACTATAAAAAATCAAATCCCAATGCAGTTAACTTTAATGAAATCACGTGGACAAACGCATTGGGCATGGAGCCCAACACGCCCAAGTGACAACTTATATAAATTTTTTGTTTTTTCTTCCATAAATATGTAAAAAAATAAAAATCATAAACCCAACCCAAAACACAAAAAATCATGTTTTGGAGTAAAAAATATTAATTTTAATAGTAATAAATAATTGTTATTGTTCAACAGTAACAATCGTCTAGCACTTCCAGATCGCGCCATCAACAAATTCCAGCCTTTATACTTGTAGATTGGAGGTCAACAAACTCTGATCTGGAGGTCACCGACCTCCTTCAAGGCTCCAACGATGGGTTATAATGAAGTGAAGAGAAGAGAGAGAGAGAGATAGATAGATCGACAAAGATAAAGAGAGTTCATAGAGGATGAGAGAGATAGAGCACAGAGAGAGCTAGAAAATGGAGACAGAGATCAGAGAGAAGAGGGAGACGAGCAGTTTGGTCGTAGTCTCGTCGTCCTTACTCATCGGATGGTGAGGGTTTGATCAGATAAGAAGATAGAGAGAGAGAGGCCATTGGAGAAGGGGATGGAGAGAGAGAGAGAGAGAGAGAGAGAGAGAGAGAGAGAGAGAGAGAGAGAGAGAGAGAGAGAGCCACAAGTTTTTTAAAAGATAGGTTTAAAACTATTTAAGTGGGCTTTTTTATGATATGGATAAAGAATATGAATTTAATTATCATTAAAAGTGCCAAAGTGGACTTTATAATAATTATATGTACATTTTTATTTTAGAAAATTAGGATTAAATACCAAATATCAATAGTTTTTTAGTAAAACAGCAAAACACTAATTTTTTTTAGTTAAGGTACTAACCTATAGTAAAACATTTTGGATTAGGTCACAAATCAGTTTGTTATACAGTTGTGACTGTCGAACAATAACAGTTGTAATTGTCGAACAGTCACAGTTGTAACTATTTAAAATTTATAAAAAATCAAAATTTTTAAGGGTTTCATACTTTTAATTTAGATTTGAAGGATGAAGTCCTATAATCCAAGACTAAATATTAAAGTTTAAGCCTTACAAATATTGAAAAAACAACAAATCAATAAAAAAGTTATGACTGTTAGACAGTCACAATTCGATATAACCATGTTTTTTAAAGTTGGTACCTAAACTGAAATTTAGTACCTAAAGTGAAATGACATAAATGTTTTAGGAGTTGAAATGAAAAAACATTATAATTTGGTACCTAAAGTCAATGGATCTTTTTTATTTACGTAATTTTAAATTCATGATGGATCTTATCTGCTAGATATCGATTGGAAGCTAGTGATAATTTTTAACCCATAAAATTATCAAAGATCATGATAATCTTATACGAGTCCAACAGAGCTAGCTGTAGCATATGCAATCTCCAAAATAGATGCAAAACATGAACATTGTGCTTCTCTTGATAACAGAACGAGTAGTCCCTTCCTAGTCACCCGCGTATGGATTGGGCTAGCTCCTTCATTACCTCAGCCCATTCAAAAAGGTCTGCCTCACCAAATGAGGAATAATACCCCCTCATACCCAACATGGATAAGGCTTACAGCCCAACACGGTCATGATTAATTTAAGAGGAATTCTATGTATGTACACCCCAAAATTTTTCAGATTTTTTTCACTACAAGAATATTGTCAATAGATATCACCCATTTTATATCAGATTTGAATATGACTGATATTGTAAAAATTATAATATCAGATAATTTTTTAACTGATTTCTAAACTCTAATAGATATCACATGGTTTTTTTCAACTGATATATAATATTTTCATTTTTTAAGAACTTATAAAGACATCAGTATAAATTATTAACTGATATCTTAACACAACCCTTATAATTTTTTATCCTAACACTCAAACTGACTGATATGTAATGTGTTTTTCCTGACTTAAATTTTTTTGTCCTACTCCCAAGTCCCAAGTCCCAACACTTAGACATATTAAGATATGCTAAAAATTAAAAACCTAGGTCTATCTCTCAGCTCACCTCTCTATCTCTCTCTCGCAAATTCCATCTCGCAAAAACTGTCTCAGCTCATCAGTGTCACACACTCATCGTGGCCATCGCCGTCGCCACTCCCAGACTTCATTGTGAGTTCGTCTGTCTCTGTCACTCTCACTTCTCTGTCACTCTCACTTCTCTGTCTCTCTCTCACCCTCTGACTCTTAGCCTCTCGGCCGTCGCCGTCGCCGTCGCTTCCTCCTCCTCCCCCTTCTCCCTCTGGTCTCCATCTCCTCTAACAACCAGCCAAGGACCTGATTCGAACCCTAAATGTGTCAAACCCATTTCCAGCGATCCATCGTTTCTGGTGGCAGCAAGGTCTCGCGCCACCACCAACCTTCTCTCCTCGGTGCGCTGAACCTCCTAACCTACTCTTCAATCTCTCATATCTACTCCCTCTGATCCGCCATTCACCAAGGTCTTTGGGGTTTTACATAAAAGTTTGGATTTTCATTTCATTTTTCTCTAGCAATTGAGCGACCCACTGCCCTACCATCGGAGCCACCACCATTTTTGGTGATAATTTTATTGTCAGTTTT
>QANW01010754.1:199329-223557 GCA_003254865.1 Dryas drummondii | reverse complement strand
CTTTTTTTTTTTTTTTTTCCTGTTTGTTAGTTTTTTAATTTTTTTCTTCTTTAATTTGTTTTTATTTTTTTCTTCTTTTAGTTTTTTTTTTACTTTTATAAATTTTCTTCTTTTAGTGTTTTTTTCAATTTTTATAAATACTTTAATAGTGAGAAAAACATATTTTAATATTTTTAACGGAAAATGTTAACAGATTTGACGGAATAACCTCATTTGACGCTCAAGTGAAGTAATAGTCCTAACGGATGTACTTTTGAAGGAGGAGTCCTGATTTGACTCCGACACACAAGTTGGAGTCCTTTTCCTCAAATTTTCCCTATATTTTATGGTTTTTTTTTTTTTTCAACTTTTTGATCTTATTCTTGGCAGGGTTTAATACTTCAGGGTATAAATTGCCAATTGAGACCCATTCATCAGTTTTAACTTTCATAATTTTGATAATTCATGTTCCTCAGTTATATGTTATGTTTTAACTCTCGAATTTTAGGTGTATGCAAGACGTTTATTTGGTTCTTTGAGAGTTCAACAATTTAGGGTATATGGTTCTATATATTATGGTATAGAATTATCGTTTCTCAGCTATATTTTTTATTTAAACTCCTGTCCAAAACTCTAGAGTTAAAACCTAAAATATAACTGAGGAACAAGATCTCAAAGTCATGAGAATAATCGAGGAATAGGTCTCAATTGAATATTTATACCCTAAATTAATAAATTGTTGCAATAATAAGATCAAATGGTGAAGAAAAAGACATAAATATATGCATTTGTTTTTTAATTATAGAACTGACGTCCTGGAAAGAGAATGACTGTATATATAGACAGTCTTTCTATAGAGAGGACATCTGCATTTTTCTTTCGACGATTCCAGGTGCCGAGAGCTCAACGTACAATGCATTTTTCTTCTTCCTTCGAAACTCGGCACCTGGTTTTTTGGCTTTATGTTATGTGTTAACTCTGAAATTTTGAGCGAACAATTAAAACTTAAACTGCAACCTCCATAAGCCCAATTACACACCTTATAAGGGTATGAGGTGACCCTGTCAGCGGATGGAGTGAAAAACAGAACGAGGAAGCAGCGTCGAGCGTTACAAGAAAAGCGAGTTTGTTACAAGAAACTATCGATCAGCGATCGGCACCATTGCCTAGCACTCGACATTGAGTATCCATTAAAAAAAAAAAATCGAAGAAATTTGCTCTAAAGAAATATATATCTATACACATATATATGTATATCACAATTAGATGTCTTAATAGTTTCCGATTTACCTAATATTTTGCAAGGATGATCCTTGTATAGATTCTTAGAAATTAGACAGCTTCGATCATCAAATTACAATGCAGAGTGGGTCCTATAAGCCATACCTCATCATGTTTAAGATGAGGTATACCTCAACGGAAGAGGCCTCTATATATACATATAGCTAACCACCTTTTTGGATCCACCACATGAGTAATCTCATAATCCGAACTGTTCATTTTTTAAGCCCCATTCAACATGTTTATGGATCGATATCCATTGTCGAGCGCTCGATACCTTTGAAGTGTTCTATTTTATAATAGTCGAGCGCAACAAGAAGCGCTCACTGTTGCTTCCATAGCTCATTTTTTGAGGCTATAGGGTACAGGTTCACCACATACCCTCCTAGAGTGTAGAATGAGGATTGTGGAGGCTGCATGTTAAGTTTTTAACTCTGAGATTTTGGGCAGAACCCAAACTACCAAAGTTAAAACCTAACATAAAGTAAAAAAACCAGTGCCGAGTGCTCGAGGAAGTAGCAAAAATGTACAGCCAAGTACTTGGCAACGGCTACCGAGCCCTCGGCGTCTAGCGTCCATAAAAAAAAAATTGCGAACGTCTTGCAAAGATAATTTTTGTCTATATATATATTAATAAATCTGACAATGCAAAGGCTTGTGTATGTGTATCTTGAAGCCAATTATATCTATAGAGGAAGAATAGCGTTCTAGAGCTAACCAGGCTAACCACTCTTTTGGACCCACTACGCAATATAATTTATAATTCAAATTGTTCATTTTTTAGATCTTTATTCAAAGATATCATTCTTACAAAAAATCAACCAAATCAGAAATCGTTTAATTTATTATTAATTAATAAGCTAATTGTGTTCAAATAAATAGATGAACACAATTTTTACTTTTTTTTTATAAAACATTGAAACGACTGTGATGATAATTAATCAAATGGCTAAATAGATTTTGATTTGAATTTTTTTTGTAAGGATGATCTTTGAATGGAGATTTAAAAAATAAATGGTTCAGATTATGAGATTATATGATTGTGTGGGGACTAAAAAAGGTGGTTATTTTCGTATTAAATTGTTAACCATTTAGCTTTAGAGCATATATTTGTATAGAGGAGTAATTTCTTTTACCAAATAGTCTGGATTCATTATATGATATTGTGAATTTGTTCGATACACGTTTGGCATCATTATATTTTCACATTGCGAATCTTTATTGTATATTCAATCAAGAGAAAAAAAAACAAATCACCAATTTACAATCAATTGATATAATATGTAGATTATCAATTTGAATCATTCATTAAATAGACTTTTGACTGAATTTGTGCTTCTCTAAATTAACAATTTAACAATATAAATATTTTTTATTATCAGACCATTTGACAAAAAGAATAATCTAGTAGTTTAATAATTCTTAACTTATATTTCAATTGGAAATGCTTTGAAATTAATTTTCTCACAGAAATAATTTCACACGGAAAAGAGAAAAGAAAAAGGAAAAAGAAAAAATATAAACTTTGATCGAAATCAATAGAGCAAGAAAGTAGATATGATCTGCAGACAGGGAAGGAAAGAGAACATGTACAACTTTGTTTTCTCGAGAACTGCCTCAGAAGTTCCAACACATTCACAGCCTTTGTGGGTCATACCACTTTCCCAGTTTCCCCCACTCCACCGGCCGTTCTTATTCCCATGCACTTGCACTGAATTGAGTCCTATCACACATTAATTTTTCATACCCTCTTATCATCATCAAACAATGACAAGCCCTTTGCCCTCTTCAAAAGGCCACATGTATATATATCCCTCACTTTTTTCCCACAATTGCCCTAGACACAATATCATCCATGATGCCTTATTCCCCACCTTTTTTTTTCTTCAACTTGGGCAGGAAAGAAAATGAGCAAACCACTCATTTTGCTTTCTCCATCCATGTCCCTCGGAAATGGGTCCGGCCATGTTGTCGATTGAGTTAATCTCACATCCACAATGGCGGAAGTTGGTCGATGAGTCTGACCACGAATTTTCACAAATCCATAGATTTCAAATATGTCAATATTACTTTCAGTTTAGCCACATGTACGTGTTAACAAGTGTGTATGAGTTTTACTAAAAGACTTCGACATTAGTATGTGGTCTAATTCCTTAAATATAATTAATTGATAACTCTTACAAAACTGAAATGGAATTACAAGCATGGCTTTAACTGGCCTATATATATATATATATCACTTTTTCCAACAGTACGTTTATTTATAATAGCAATGAGAGCTTTTGAAATAAAAATTTACACCTGAATGAATTTATGCTACTTGCCACCATCACCAAGGTGTGTTCGATCAACTTACAAGAAAAACGCGTACAGAACAATGATGCAGTGAAGGAATATAAAAAGAATGTGTCGCTGGCTCGCTGCTGCGATTGTATAGAGGATCGAGTGTGTTACTTCTCGTGAGGCTTTTGAAAACTGCATGCTGTCGGCCTGGAAGGTGATCACGAATCATTTGAGATGATTGGGGGGTGATTAGACGCCCATTTACTTGTACTACTTGGTGCTCCACTTGAGAGTTCCGTAGACCTCTACAATATCTGAGAGCTACTTGTTATATTCTTGCACTGTTGTTGCACTAAGGTTCTGCTGGCTTTGAATATATAAAGAATCTGAGGGAATAAAATCATCCTACTTAGTTAATTAAATTAAGTGACCCAAAAATATTTCATTATCACACAATATATCTGATATGTATTATTATAACACACACATATATATATATATAATCTCTCTCAGCAAGACGTCCGTTCTTTTAATTTGATTTTTTTTTTTACCTTTTGATTTTAATCTTGACATGATTAAATATTTTAGGGTATAAATCGTCAATTGAGACATGTTTCTCGGTTTTAACTCTCATAATTTTGAGCTCCTATTCCTTGGTTAGATTTTATATTTTAACTTCCAAGTTTTGGGCTACTGCCTAAAACTCAAGAATTAAAGCCTAAAATCGAACCGTAATTCTTTATCCTAAAATATAGAATCTTATATCTTAAAATGTTGAACCATGTCAAAAATGACCTAAAAAATGGCAAAAAGAATAAAAAGACTCATGTCAGTTTTTTAGATAAAGGATGGGCCTCTAGCTCAGAAAATTTATGGATATATATATACATACACATTTAGCTTGAATTATTGAATTGTACGTGGACTCTTAATTTAAATGTGTTGTCAACATTATAATTTGGTAGTGGAACTAATTAAAATTTTTTAGGGTAATTCTGTGTGTTATTTGTGTTTGAATTTGAATTTGAAACCTATTGATAGAAAAATTTTACATTAATTTATAATTTTGTATTACAATATGTAATGTCATGGACATCTTTATATATATATATATATCAATTACTTTTTACTTAGATGCTTGAACTCTATCCATCTTTAAGATGGAATGCATATCGCAAAATCTACAGACTATCGACACACAAAAATGATCTTAGACTCAGTACATACGTTATAATTTTATAATCAAAACATAAAAATCAACAATCAAAAGGAAAAATGATCAGATATAAGTAAATTAAATTGATATTGGTGAGTGAGTAGGTTTATTCTATTTAATTGTTAAAGAATAGAAAAAGGATAGATAAAAGATAGTAAAAACAAAACCAAAACAGATGGTTAATTTTAATAGATGAGATATTCATGCATATATAAGTTGATGATGGGTGTCATTGTTTTTTTGTCATTTGGCTTTTGCAAAATTAAAGTTGGATTGATCAGAGGGTGTTTGTTTGCTGAGACAAATAAGCACGTCATGGAAACAATGTTGGCTGTGCCATGAGTTTGGTCGGCCCTATTACTTTACTATTAATGGGCTCTATGTCATCAAAAAGCTTCGCCGCACATCACCACTGATAATTACTTCAATGCCATGTCGATAAAATGACAAGTGTAGTCCATCTCTCTCTAGTTCACAACAATCCCAACATATTACGTCAGTATAAAATATTTGGGGTGAGTTGAGATTAGATATCAAATTTAATTTTTGAAATTCTAAATACTACAACTTTATATCATTTTAGTTCACTTTCCAACATTCAATAGTAGATCATTTGTTTTTTAGCTACTACGCGAACGAAAAGCATTCATTTGGAGACAAAACTTTGGGTAAGCGTTTCGAACGCCCATTGTTCACTCAATATATTTTATCGAACTATGACTGTTATGATAATCATATAAACTATGACAGTATGACTGTCGCAATTTAATTCATTCTTATTTGTTAATATTTGAATTTCATTTGGTTTCTAGATTTTGAATGCCTTTTTGATTCACCAAACTAAGACTTGGGAATGAGAAAATAATTCAATTTTCATGTTTGATAAGTGCAACCGTGAAAAGTGATGCCGCAAAAGGGGAAAAATGAAACCCTCCCGAAACTTGGATTTTATTTTCATTTCGTGTAGGAAAACATTTATTAGAACTTTTCAATATTAAATTTCTACTATTAGCAATTGAAAATAACAATTATGTTACATACCCTTATCTATACATATATATAATATAATAAATTAGGGTATAATTGAAAAATAAAATATTTTGTTTAATTTTCTTGCACAAACCAAATTAATATGGGAATGGAAATAAAGATATGTAATCTAGTTACTTTTCGAGGTTATTTAACATAGGAATGAAAATCTTTTATTATGTCGTGAAAAATGAAAAATGCGTAAGAATGGATTTCCTAAGAACTCTATTTCGCGAACCAAATGAGAGGGATAATTCCTAAATTCTAAACCATTATCAATCAAAAATTTCCACAAACTTTATTGCGACTGCACTGAATTTTTTGATTGTTGAGTAATCACAAGTGTATAATAACATAAAAAAACAAGCATTTGAACGTTTTAAAGAAATTTCTCCTTACCATACTTGCAGCCCCAAATGAATTGTGCCGTCTTTTCTTAGTAACTAAACTTAAAAATGTGAAAAATTTTCGCCATATGGTATTTAATCCAAGTTCTTATAAATAATTATCATACATTCAAATAAAAAACTACTTTTAAAAATTTATAAACTTAAGGGGTTCCATAAGATAAATTAAGTTTAGAATGTAATATGATTGTTTTCTTATTTTAATCTAAAGCGGTGTATTCACTTTCTATTTATACATACTAGCTTTTATAGACTTGTAGAATTCATAGGACTTTTATAGAGTCCACAAAATTGAATGATAAACTTTTGTAGAATTTTATATTGATTCACGTATAGCTTGATTGACTTTTTATAATTAAAATAAGGCAGAAAATAAAAAGTAAATGATAAATAAGTCCACTCTACATTCTACAATGTTAAATCAATTAACCCATCTAATTAATATTTGTTAGATGTATGTCATAAAAGCCAATTAGTTTTGAATTTTATGAGTTAATTAAATAAATTAATATATACTAAAGAAAATTTTTATTTAATATCATCACCTGTGTATATATGTGGTATACTGTTAGATACATAAAATGTCCATGAAAGTTAAGGCAAGGAGAAAGGATTCTAAAGAATTTTAGAATTGGGATACCTTTACTCCTTAGTTATTATTTCCTAAATATGATTATGATTAGTGGAATAAATATCAAAAACATGTAATTCTATATCAACACTTGTTATATTAGTAGTTTAAGGGTGGATGATCGATCTCAGATCATTCGTGTAGTTTGATACTATGATAAACAAGTGGGTGAATGTTGGGAATCAAGTTCACTAAACGTAACCATTGAAGGAATTCTTGTATGGAGATTTACGTCAAGCCCAACTGGCGCAATGAACTAGCGCCAAACCAACGGCTGTCGGTTACCGAAGTTTCGGGTTTGGTAGGGGTCGGTCAGCAGTATATGGCGGTGCGGTTCGAGTGTTTAGTGTTTTGAGGGGGGTTGTTTCCAAACCATTTTCGGTATCGATCAACCATGGCAGTGCGGTTCAGTAAGGCAGCTGAAACCGACATTTAACAATCAACCACCAAACCGATCGGTTCGGAAGTCGGTCAGAATTGGTTTTTCGGCAAAGAATGCCATCCCTACTCAGTAAGGTTCCTTAGATCTATATGTTTGGTTAAGTTATTTAAATTAATTGTTGATTATACATCAATTAGGCTTTAATCTTTTGTGCATCATTGTTGGTTGATTTGTTGGTTAAGAATTAAGTTAAGGAGATCTACAACTAGTTAATCCTATAAACCTTCCTTATTTAATTATTTTAGTTTTATTAACTTAGTTAAGCATGGTTAATTAATTAATTTTGACTTAATTATTAATTAATCATGTTTCATTACTTAATTAATTCGGGGAAATAATTGTTTAATTGAGACTCTACTTTTATTAAGTTTAGTATTTAACATAAAGAATTAAGTTGGATAATTGCATGCTTAATTAAAGGTTATAAGTTGGACTATTGTTAATCAATAACTTAATTATGGATTGAGGCCACCTATGTGAACATAAATGACATGATGTCAAGGTCAGTATTGCTTGCGCACAAATCCAAGGGCAAACTCGGCTTGAGTTCCCCAACCCCCTCACCCTGTCCTGCTCATGTTATGAGTGCTCAACTCGTCAACCTCCACATTCTAGATGACAGACGGAGGACAAACGGAGGGAGACGAAGATCGAAGACTGAGAGGCGGAGGCGTAGCCGGAGCCGGAGCAGAAGAGAAAGTAGGAAGCCGAATTGGGTTTTGGGTTTGAGAGAGAGAGAGAGAGAGAGAGAGAGAGAGAGAGAGAGAGAGAGAGAGAGAGAGAGAGAGAGAGAGAGAGAGAGAGAGAGATGTATATATATATATGGAAACTAATTGACGTTGTGCATAAGGAAAGACCGTCTCTTCGTTTGCTTACTAAAAACCTAGAAAAACTTAGGAGACAACCCATTGTCCCTACAGTTCTTTTTTTTTTATGCAAAACGACATTGTTTAACAAAAACAAATTGACTTTGTGTGACAAATCCATTTTTTGGACACAAAATAATTCATTTAGGCGGGTATAAAAATAAAAAATAAATTTAATGAGGCGAGAATTAATTTTTATACTTATATGCGACAAAATATTCGTCCCTAGAGATTTAAATGGTTATCACCCAAGGTTTGGCATGTGTCGACAAAGCACAATATTGTTGCAAGAGAATGTGAAGACCACAACATTATTTCAATAATTGTGAAGACCACACCATGATTTCAACGATCGAAGTTGTTTATTTTCTATGTTTGTAATCAAAGATCAATCCTGCAAAAATCGGCCAAATTGGAATTCATCTACCTATTCGATTATCAATAGAAATACCACGATTGTTCATATGTTCGACCTTCGTTACCTAACTTCTACATCTATGATTGCGCTAATTTTTGCAAGGATGATCTTTGATTGCGGAACTAAAAATGAACGGTTCAGATCGTTGGAAACACGATCAAGATGTAAGTTTCTGCATATAAATACACTTCCAAGAGTATTATGCTATTAATTACTTTTTCGTTGAAACCTTGTTGTTTCAATAATTGTGAAGATCACAATGTGATTTCAATAATCGAAGCCTTGCATTTTCTATGTTCATACTCAAAGATCATCCTTGCAAAAAATTGGCCAAATCGGAATTCATCTACCCGTTCGATAATTATTAGAAAACTACAATTGTTCATAAGTTTGACCACTGTTACCTAACTTCTACATATCTGATTGAGCTAAGTTTTTACAGGGATGATCTTTGATTGAGGAATTAAAAAATGAACGGTTAAGATCGTTGGAAACACGATCGAGATGTGAACTACTACATATAAATAAACTTGAAGAATATAATTCTATTAACTTTTTCATTAAAACCTTGACATTTCAATAATTGTTAAAACCATAACATTATTTGAACGATCGGAGCCATTCATTTTCAATTTCCCCACTCAAAGATCAACCCTGCAAAAAATTGACCAAATCCGAATTCATCTACCCATTCGATTATCATTATAAAAGTTACGATCGTTCATTATAGCGACAAACATTTAGTTGTTGCGCAAGAATCTCATAGATCACAAACTGACTTGTCACAAGAGAAATCACTTTGTCACCAGAGATTAGCGTATGTCTCGACAAACCACTAAATTGTCGCAAGAGAATGTGAAGATAAATATTTTGGTTGTCGCGCAACAAGCCCATAGATCACAAACTGACTTGTCACAAGAAAAATCACTTTGTGACCTGAGATTGGCATATGTCTCGAAAAACCAATAAATTGTCGCAAGAGAATGTGGCGACAAATATTTTGGTTGTCGCACAAGAAGCCCATTGATCACAAACTTACTTGTTACAAGAGAAATCGCTTTGTCACCTCATATTACCCGCCAATACGTGCGGTATGTGGGGGCTAGCGCATTATATTACACGACAAAAGTCTAAGTTTGTTGCAAGAGACCTCTTCTAGAGACAAATTAAGTTTTGTCCAGAAAAACGTTTGTCACAAAATCTAGTTTTTCTTGTAGTGCATGTTTTCTATCACCACCCACACCATCTTCAAGCCCCCGATTTGGAAGTCGGTGAAGCCGTCGGCACCCCTTGAGTCCGACATGTAATGCCTAATAGAGAGAGAAGGAGAGTGACAGATAGAGAATGAGAAAAAGAGAGAGAGATCGAGAGAGATGTGGGTGAGATAGGGGTTGCTAACGCGGGGGAGGAGGTTCTTGACTGGTGGTCGAAGAAGGGGAGGAAGGTTGGGTGGTTGACGCGGGGAGGCAGAGGGAGGAGGGCTGGGGCTACGAGGTTGCTGGGCTCTCAGCCTTTTTTTTTTTTTTTTTTTTTTTTTTCTTTTTGTTTCTTCATTTTTTTTATTCAATTATTTATATTTTATATCATTTTTAAAAGTTTAATTGCGTTTTTAATTGGGTTTTTTTTTTTTTAAAGTAAATGATTATAAAGTCCAGTGTTGGACTCCTATTATCTCTTAGATCCACCTATTAATTGAATTTCTCAGGCAGTCCACCTTATTTTTTTTCGGCCCACTTTTAATTTTTCATCCATTCTCTGTCTCTCTCTCTCTCCGTCTTTCTCCTACTCCCTCTCTCATTTTTCTCTCCTCACTCATGCCCAGCCACCCATTTTCCTCGATTTGTGTCGTTCCACGTGAGCTCGAAGGTTGAGCGATGGTGCTCGGACGACGTTGCGACTTCGATCTCGAAGCAGCCAGGTTCAGTGGCTTTGCTGCCACCGTCGAGCTGCTGTTTTGAGTCCGATCGGCGAGGCTGGTGTTGATGGGTTGAAGGTTGGAATGAGATCTAGGTCCATTTGTACCACTCAGAAGGTCTGCGCCGTCGGCCGGGGACAGGTATAAAAATGCCTTCTTTTTATGATTTTAGGTTGGGTTATGATTGATGGTGGTTTGTAGATTTTGGAGGTGAATGGATTCAAAGTTATGGCTTATGGGTTGTGTCACTAAAAGTCAAGAACTAAAACAAAATCAGCGATGTAGTTGAAGTACTGTGGCTGCGACGTCGTCTCAAAGCACTTTGGCCACTGCTGTAGGAAGTTCATCTTCTAGGATAAACTATGAATTCCCATTCTGGCCACTTTATTTATTATTTTTCTAAACGACACCAACCCAATTTTTGTATTATTTTTCTCAACAACACCAACCCAATTTTTGTTTTGTTTCATTTTGTTGTATTCTTTTCCATTAACCATGAATGGGTAGAAAATACTTTTGTTTCTTCGCTGCCTGATCAAACACAGGACAAGTTGGCTTTTTGGATATACCCCAAAGCTAACAATTAAGTCACTATGAAACCAGCAAAATACTTTTGTTTCTAAGTTTGAATACGTTATTTGGTCTTTGAGAAGGAAATTTATGATTCAGAATAAAGAACCAAAATTGAATTAAAGATTTTGAGTATTGGATTTTGTATTTTTATTTTTATTTAAAATTTGCATGTTGGGTAAGATTTTTCTTTTGACTTTTAATGATGACTTATGGCTTATGGTTGTTTGTTTGGTTAAATTACTAGAATTTCACTATATACTAAATTAAAGCAATGTACCTATCAAATGGGTGCCTTACTCTCTTGCTATCAGATCCTTGAAAACATAGAACTTAGAAGACAAATTAATCTGATTAATCAATTTTTTTATTTGTTTTATTTTGTTTTGTAATAATATATAAGTGAGACTATGATAATATGTAAGTGAGGTTATGATTGTTACTAACAAGTAGTAGTAATATGTAAGTGGGGCTATGATTGTTACTGACAAACAGTAACAATATGTAAGTGAAGTTATGTAAGTAGGGCTATGATTGTTACTGTATGTCAGTAACAATATTTAATTGAGGCTACAGGTGTTACTGTTTGTAAGTAACAATATGTAAGTGAGATTTTGATTGTTACTGATAAACAGTAACAATATGTAAGTGGAGTTATGATTGTTACTGACAAACAATAACAATATGTAAGTGGAGTTATGATTGTTACTAACAAACAGTAACAATATATAAGTGAGGCTATGATTGTTACTGCATGTCAGTAACAATATGTAAGTGAGCCTATGGTTGTTACTGCATGTATCTAAATATAAACTTTCGGTGCTGATTGTTATTGCTAGGCAGTAGCAATTGGTGATTGTTATTGGCAGACAGTAGCAATAGATGATTTTTACAGCTAGGCAATAACAATAGGTAATTGTTACTATTCGATAGTAATAATTATATTTACTATTAAAACAAAAAAAATTATGGATGCCACATTTTTATTTTTGTGTTTTATGTTGGTTATTATTTAACATGTTTATGGAATGAAAAATACTTAAATTATAATTTTTTATTTTTTATTTTTTAATTTATGTACTAATTGGCACTGAAATGACAAAAAGAATAGGAAAAAAAATGACATTAAAAAAAAAAAACAATGTAGCTACAGTAAGGGAGTCATTGTAGCATCGATTTTTTGAAAGTGGACCGCTAAAGTATTTCACTGTAGCGGGTGAGCCGGATGAATAGTAAATTTTTAAAAATGAACTTTAAAAAAAAAACCCTTTTTTTTATTGAGTGGGTATATAATTGTAATTAACCCTTAATTAAACTAGAAAAAAATTGAACAAAAGGATTTGACATTACCACTCATTTGCCGGTTATGATGCGACATTCAAAGTGTTCCAATTAAGGACTCCACTTTTACTTATGGTTCAATAAAAAAATTTCCGTCAACTCTGTTAGAACATTTGTTAAAAATTGATCATGTGTCAAACATATGACTGATTTTTAGGGGTAAATGTGTCTATTTGTTTTAAAAATAATTACAAAAAAATTAAACTAAAACCAAAAAATTAAAAACTCATCTCCTTCCTCCCCCTTCCCTCCCCCAGTCGAACATCCCCACCCCAAACCACCAATATTTTCCACCTCGCAGGCGGTGGAAGCCAAAGCATTTATGATAAAAACCGCAGATAATCCATCTGGTGTAGGAGCATTCAAAGCACAATTTTGTTTAAATCTTATGTCTATATTATTGAGAAAAATCTTACATTTAAAATGTGAGGGCCTTGCTAGTGGCTTATAAGGGTTTGGGTTACTCCTCCCATTGCCAATTGGTTTTGGGATGAATACCTAAATTCCTTCATAGTATCAAAGAAGGTTATCCACGTGATGCACCTAACTGTCACACGTACTCTAATATCACCCAATATAAATTATCCATGTGTTAGGCTTAAATGACGCCACACGTGCAGGGGCATGCTGAGAAAAATCTCACATTGAAAATGTGAGAGCCTTTCTAGCTTATAAGAATTTGGACCACTCCTTTTATTGCCAATTAGTTTTGAGATAGATACTTAGATTCCTTCGTATATCCTCATGAGATGTATAGGAGCCAATAACTTTTCATTATCTGTAGGAGATATATATATATATATATATATGCATGTTTGTAAAATATTTACAGAGTGAGTGGCTAAGCTTCAATTATACGATGATGAGCAGTAAAATAGGATTGAAATTTCTGAAAACAACTAAACTATTTCTCTAGGATCAATCCCTTTGTTTTATGTGTGTTGCACTGTTGCAGCAGTATGAAAAAATTTTAGTGTTTTGGTCCGTTAAAGTTAACCAATTAGTACGAGCTCATTGTGCCCAGTAAATCTCTTCTTTAATGTGTAAATTTAATTTTTAAAGTTCAAGCCCGTTGTTTCTATAGTTTTAAATGATGAAATTTTATCTAGTTGTTGAAATAAAAGATCTTGTACTTGATCCAATTGATTGTGATTAAGTCTAGCTAAGAAATAGTAGTTAACAAATTATTACATGTACGTATGCCTATTCCATCGTTGAATTAAGAATAGGAAATCCCCACAATTTTCAATAAAAGCTTCCAATGGTTTAGTGTTATTCATATATTTCCTAGCTTGCTGTAATATATATAGGCCAAAAGATGGATTTTGTGTCCAAAAAGCTTGAAATCGAAAATTCTGGGGATGTTTTAAAGCTTTTGGACCAATATTGGAGAATGGTTTGAACGTGATAGAGGAAGTACTTTAGTAAAACAAGTAGTCAATAAATCTGAAATAGAAGAATTGGCAAAAGCTCTATCTAATTTTTGTATAGTATATATGGTCTGAACCTTCCTGGCAATTGGTCCAAGTAAATGCAGGGCCACACTACGAAGTTCTAATAATTCTACATATTCTGAATGAATTGAGAGTCTACCAAAACTAAAAGAAGGCAGAGAATTGATAAAACCGCTTTGTTCGGCTCCTCATGGTTGTCAAGCTCTTATCTCAGAGTATATATATCCAAGTCGAGTCCGGCTAGCTTGTTCCCTTTGCTTGAGTAAGAGATAGATATTGCTTGTCTGTACTCAGGCAGGTAGTAGCAGTAGGACTGGACGTTAGGCTATTTCATAGAAAGGGCCCGGCGCTCGCAATCCTATCCTATCCGAGTCCGAGTTTACCCCTTGCACTTCGGACAGCCGTCCGTAGCATCATAAGGAGGACCTCCATTTCTTTCGAGGTAAAAAAAATGTTGTTCTTCTCCACATTCTTACCGGGTGATTCAGGAATTTGCCTATGATTTTTTCAACTGATATTTCGATATAGAAAGATCTCCTTATTTCTTCACCGCGGATTCTTGTGTCATTTTCTTGAAGTATTCATTTAAAATCTTCCAAGATAAGACACGGTTGATTATCTGTTGGTATATGATGAAGAAGTAATTCCCATAATTTTGCTTGCAGTTCTTTTTGAGGAAACATATAAAGCCATAAACAATCCCAAGTCAAATTGGTCTGCTGATCTGTAATGGTAGTAGATAGAAAACGATTATGCATATATTTCACATGTACGTACTAATACATCAACAGGGTTCCAAGCCAACACAACTCCCCCAGATTGTCTAACAGGTGGAATTTAATTGTAATATATATTATATATATATATATATTAGAATTAAATACAAAAATGGTTCACGAACTTTACTATGATTCTTAATTTAGTCCATTAACTATAAAAAGTATTAATTTAGTCAACGAATTTTCTATGTGTACCAAAATAGTACAAACATTAACTTCTATAAAAAAAATTAAGCCAAAATGTGATGAATGAACTGACATACCTCTAAAAATGGGGTCACATGTTGTGCACATGACTAGTTTCGTTAATTTTTTATTTTTTTTATGGAAAATCGTGGACCAAATTGAGAATCACAGTAAAATTCGTGGACTATTTTTGTATTTAACCCTATGTGTTATTTATATGTTTTGCAAGGGTACATTACTTCAATACCATTCAAATTAATCCAAAACAAATGTTTTTTTTTTTTTTTTTTTAGTTTTTGCAAAATAAATAGTTGAGTTAATTAAGGTTGATTAATTATTAATTATTTGACACAAATTTGAGAATAACAATAATAGTACATACTAATATGAATAATTAATAGATCAAATTAGTATTTTCAGACACAATTGACATATATGACATCATATAAACCAATGTGACTGATTAGTATGGTATGAAGAATATTACTTTCAGGTGATGGGTAAATAACAATTTCCAACCAATAATGTACATTTGAAGATACATTTTTGTTTTTTGTACTTCTTGATATGCTGTTGTCTATCTTGAATATACAAGTTAGAGTTGACTAGTACTCAATACAAATATAAGACATCCAAATGCATTTTTAGTCCTAATTGTATTTTAATTTGTAATCAATTTTAGTCCTTTTGTTTTCATAATTGTCAATTTAATCCCTGTGATTATGTTTGCAAACAATTTTAGTCCACCACCACCAAAATCATCTCTTTATTCCCTTTCACCACCGATAGCAACACACCACCACCATCCTCACCCTCCCTCCATCTCTCTCTCCCCCATCAGCTTTCTTTCTTTCTTTCTCTCTCTCTCTATTGAGCATAATAGGTGAAATCCACCACAAATCACAATTGATGGTGGTGGACTAAAATTGCTTGCAAATATAAACACAGGGACTAAATTGATAATTTTGAAAACATAAAGACCAAAATTGATTAAAAGATAAAACACAACGACTAAAAATGCATTTTTCTCAAACGTATATAATACGGCATGACTACCGTCCCAATAAAAATATTGTAAAGGAACTATGTATACGGTCATTTCCATTATAAACACAACAAAAGATATTGGATTCTCGTTGGAATCTTTGGAATTAGAATTTGAATATAAAATGTAAAGAAAAGGAGGAAAAGGAAGCCTTATTTCTTTCCAACAATATTAATTGTATAGTGGTGGTAAATTGTGAAAGTTAATTGGGAGAAGAAAGTAGAGAGTGACAGCGAATGAAATTTGATAAAAAGACAAGTGATATCAATATTATCACTAGTACGTGTACAGTTCCCTCCCTCCTCGTATAAATATGTGTGACCCTCACAACACTTCTCTAGGGAGAAACACACAAGCTCTTTGAGTGTTTCCTCTCTCTCTCTCTCTCTCTCTCTCTCTCTCTCTCTCTCTCTATTTCTTTGCTCTGCCCTTCTTTACTTTCTCACTGAGATCTAGTACTTTCTTGGCAAACACCTCATTAAATTCTATTTTCTTGAGAAAATGGAGAAGATGAGTTGTTTCAGCAGCTTCCTTGAGAGCTCCAAACCCTACTTTGCAATGATCTCTCTGCAATTTGGGTATGCCGGAATGAACATCATCACCAAGGTTTCTCTCAACCGAGGAATGAGTCACTATGTGCTTGTGGTGTACCGCCATGCCTTTGCTACTGCCGTTATTGCTCCCTTTGCCTTATTTTTTGAGAGGTGTGTGTGTGTGTGTGTGAATCCATATATACCTACACCTACATAACCACTCTTTCACAAAAAGTACTCTTCTTGCTCAATAACGTCACAAAATTTGATAGCAAATCCTTAATATTAATGTTTGTTTTTATTTCAGGAAAGCACAACCAAAAATTACATTCCCAGTTTTCATGCAAATATTTATCCTAGCTCTTCTTGGGTTAGTCTTTAACCTTTAATTATATCTCCATGCTAATTAATGATACTGAAATGATTTTTAGTAGAGAGTCTGACATATTATGTCAGACTTCAATCTAGACCATTGATTGAGTCTCTTAATTTTACATACTTCATCAATTTTGTAGGCCGGTGATTGACCAGAACTTCTACTATGCCGGATTGAAGTTTACATCTCCCACGTTCTCTTGTGCAATGAGCAACATGCTCCCGGCGATGACTTTCGTCATGGCCGTCATATTCCGGTAAGGACGAGCGCAATAATCAAGGGCAACAATTAACATTGATAATCAAGGGCACTAATTTAATTTTTAATTGATTAATAATTTGGATTGGGTGATGATCATTAACTAATTAATTATGTTACTTTAATTGGTTTGGTGGAATCAAATTGAACTCTCAAAAGGATGGAAAAGCTAGACATGAAGAAGGTGAGATGCCAAGCAAAGATAGTGGGAACCGTACTGACAGTGGCTGGGGCCATGTTGATGACCTTATACAAGGGCCCCATTGTAGAGATGTTGTGGTCTAAACATATTCATCCACGAAAATCATACGTCACTGATACCACAGGAACTGGTGACAAACGCTGGTTCTTGGGCTCCATACTACTCACCATTGCCACCCTTGCATGGGCTTCTTTGTTTGTGCTACAAGTAAGTACTCATAATTAATATGGTAAAAAGAAAACACCCAATTTTGTATTTCATATTAATTCCAAAGCAATAATAATATTAACAATTTTGTTAATTTTGTGTGTTAATCATTGATGATGATCACCAGAACAAAGCGTTGAAGACCTACAAGGATCATCAGCTGTCTCTCACATCACTGGTGTGCTTTATAGGCACTCTGCAAGCTATTGCTGTTACCTTTGTGATGGAGCACAAACCCTCTGTCTGGAAAATTGGTTTTGACATGAACCTCCTTGCTGCTGCCTATGCTGTATGTGACTCTCTCTCTCCCTCTCTCTCTCTCTCTCAAATTTATATATATATATATTAACATATATAGGTAATAACATTTAATTTTCTTCAATTAATTCTTGTAGGGAATTGTGACATCAAGCATTTCATACTATGTACAAGGGATAGTGATGAAGAAAAGAGGTCCTGTATTTGCAACTGCTTTTAGCCCTCTGATGATGATCATTGTAGCCATCATGGGCTCCTTCATCCTGGCAGAAAAGATTTTTCTCGGAAGGTAAATAATTTTCTCTCATTCCCTTCAATTAATCTTTCTTGCATGCATGTTCATGCATGCATGTATGTACACATGCACATGCATGCATGTCTAGCTAGGGTATTATTATTCCTTTCTAGCACCCTTTGTCCACAAATTAATACAGTCCTATATGTTACATATTTTAATTTTGTTTCTATCAGTCATTCACAAGAATCTGTTGTGGATAATATATATGAATAGTGTTATACTATTGATATATGCGTTTTTTTAATTAATCTTAGTTTTCTTATTAATTAATTTCTAGTCTATATATATGGCTGATTAATTGGCTTTCATTTGTGCTTGAACAGTGTACTTGGAGGCGTATTGATTGTGATTGGGCTATACGCAGTCCTATGGGGAAAGCACAAAGAAAGATTGGAGACTAAAGTGGAGGAGATACCAGAAGCCATAAAGGGTTCTCATGTCAACAGCATGGCAGTGTCGGCCATTAATGAAGATATTGAAGCTAACGAAGCTCATCAAACATTGAAGAAAGCAGGTCAAGATAACAAGCTCTCCTCGGTTGCTATTTATATGCCCAACCCAGAACTCCCCATGAAAGGCTAATTAATATATGATCAAATTAAGGAAGATATGGGTGAATTGATGTATGGGAATGGGTCTTTTTGTCTTTTCAGCCCCTCATTTTATTGCTAAAAGTTTTAGTTAGTATTTAAATTATATGGGGGTTTTGCTGTGCTAGCTGTATGTAATCTAAATATTGTAATAGAGTTTGAGCTAATGGAATTTTAAGAGAATCCCAGAGCCTCTTCTTTCACAATTTTCAATTGGTGTCTATTCTCTCTCTCTCTCTCTCTCTCTCTCTCTCTCCAACTTTTGGTTATGTTTGTATTTTACATGTGGAAGAGTTACTGACGTCTGATGCAGATTCCACTGAGCAGTACTGCATGTATGCGTGGGCGACACTTTGATATGTTGGGGGCCTTGTTGGGGCTACCTGGCTAGCTAGTTGAATCCATCTTGGCTTGTGGGATATAAATGTTCCAAGAATCTTAATTGCAACCACAATTTGCATCCGATGCTTCGATCCATTCCCTTGATGATCGAAATTCCACAGGTACTATGTAGTGCAGAATATATATATATATACACGCACTAGCTACCAAATGATTCTTTGAATATATATCATTGGAAAATCAATTAGTAAGATACGATTTGGTCGAATTGTCATCTTCTGTTTATCTCTTTAATTTGTTCTTAAATTTTGTTCAAAACTAAGCTGTGTTAATTCACTTTAATTGTTTGTTGATGTTCTAACAATTTTAATCTCTGTAGTTTACTCCAAAAACAAATTTGGTCCTAGTGGTTTCAAAATTCCGTATTGTATTTTATGTTGTTTGCAATCTTAGTACGATTTAAACAAAACTCAAATTTTCAATTTGGGAATAATCGTGACCTAATTAACCTAGTGTGATCCATTACTTTCAAGTCATCGTAATAAAACAGATATCACTGATCGCAGATATCATCACATCATAATTAGAGGAAATTATAGATTTGGTCAACTTATTTTATACCTAGTTTAATTTTGGTCTACGATTTTTTTTAAGTTCTGTTTTGGTCTACTAATTGTTTCACTTGTTCAATAAAAATCCAGATTTGTGACTTTAAATCCATTGGGTTGTGTTTTCTTCAATTATAATTGAAATATAAGTTATATTTCATCATTTCTTAGTCATAGGAACCAATTTGGAGTATTAGAATCTAAGAGATTGAGATTTGGTGAAATTTGAAAAATTGGCAGTTTTGGATACCTTATTTTGGAATCAATTATCTTGAAGTTTAGAACTCCAATTTGAATTATCTTTATATAGTTGTAAAGAAGAGATGCATAGTTTTTAAATAAGTATATGTTTGTTGAATTTGAGTGAGATTTGATAGAGTAAAAGACAGGCTAAATTTGAGAAAACAAATCTGGACCTTTATCGAACAAGTTGAACAATTAGTGAACCAAAACAGAACTTAAAAAAAATTGTAGACCAAAATTGAACTAGGTATAAAATAAATGAACTAAATCTGTAATTTCCTCTCATAATAATTAACCACACAAAGATGGCAACAAAAAACAATGCAATTTTCTCACACAACAATATTTACTAGAATAATACATGCAATAAAAAGGGTCTCTAGATAGGATATATATGTGTGAGACTTTTTCTACATTGAGTCCAAACTTAACCTTTTTGTACGTAGTACACCGACAAGGTCACCAACGTCCAAGATTTCCTCTCCCTGGGTTTTAGCATGACATTTCCTTTTAGTCATACGTTGTTAGAAAGTTTTGGAAACCAATCTGGATGGACCGAGTTTCAGTACTTTTTGAGTACCTCTAAATGTTTTTACTTAATTGAGTCTAAATTTAATTTAATTTAAGTTGAGGAGGTAGACTAGTTAATTAAGTACCTACAACGTAACCAGGTCAATGCATAGAGAAACATGGGAGCTCTGGCCCAGTACCCAATGTTCATACGCTCATGGATTGACCTTAGTCAATATGTCGTTTGGTTCCTATTGATATGGTCTTAATATTTAATTAGGTTGATTTATTTGCTAAGCAATACGTGTTCATGTTAATTTAATTAAGCCTAACTAAATAAGTTTGAAATTTTTTTAACTAAGCCTAGGGTAAATAAGTAATAAATGTTTATGCACTAATTCATTTAATTAAGCATAATTAGATAGCTAATTAAGAAAATAAATTTAATTTAATAATCAAATTAATTATTCTTAACTAAATTTATAATAAAAATAATATGGACAGATTTGAAAGGATTACGTACCTCACAGCGAACCTCGAAAGAAAACTCCAACTCCTAACTCCGGCATAACCTCCCCTAAAAGAAGACTTATTTTTTATACAAAAATAATTTCCAAAAATATTTTTGCAATTCAAGTCTCCAACCAAAAATAAAAATAATTTTTTATCTAGTGGAAAGCTTGTTTGCTTCTAGGGCTGGCAATGGGTCGTGTCGTGTCGTGTCGTGTCATGTTCGTGTTGTGTTGAGGTCAAACATTACAAAAAATCACTCACCCCAAATACGATTAGTTTATTAAAGGAAAAATTTTAGCTAAAGGACTCCAACTATACCTCATATTTCTATTCAGGATATGAATTTCACTTTGTGTCAACTGAGGGCTGAAAGTTTTATTTTGTGTCAATTACGGACCCTGTTTTTTTCAGTTTTTATCTCAACTTTGGCCTAACATTGGACCCATCAAACCTCTACCAAATTCAACAAACTTATACTTGGTTTAAAGCTATGCATCTTCTCTTTACAATCATATAAAGATCACCTAAATCGGACATTTACAACTCTAAATAATAGGTGCTAAAGTAGGGTACTCGAAACTGTCCAATCGGACCTTTGAGAAAATATCTGAAAAATTAGACAGTATTGGATACCCTACTTTGGGGCCGATTATATGGAGTTTTAGAGGTTCAATTTGGGTGATCTTTATATGGTTGTAAAAAGAAGATGCATAGCTTTAAACCCAATATAAGTTTGCTAACACTACAAGAAAAAAGGGTTTGGGAGAGGAACGAAATTCGTCGCCCAAAGTAGAGTTTCGTCGCCCAAACGTTTGGGCGACGAAATGCGTTCGTCGAGCGTTTGGACGCCCAAAATGTGACGCCCAAGATTTTGGGCGATGAACTTCTAAATTTCGTCGCCCAAAGACACCTGGGGCAACGGATTTTTTTCGTCTCCTAACACATAAAATTCGTCGCCCAAAGCATGTTTAGGCGACGGATAAATTTCGTCGCCCAAAGAGGGTTTGGGCGACAAACACACTTATTCCTCGCCCAAAGCATGTTTGGGCGACGAAATTATCCGTCGCCTAAACAAGATTTGGGAGAGGAATAACTAATTTCCTCGCTGGAACATGCTTTGGGCGACGGACAAATTTCGTCGCCCAAAGAGGGTTTGGGCGACGAATACCCTCGTTCGTCGCCCAAAGCATGTTTAGGCGACGAAAAATTCCGTCGCCCAAACATGCTTTGGGCAAGGAATAGCTTTGTTCGTCGCCCAAACATTTTTTTTTAAAAAAAAAATTGTTTTTTTTATTTAAATTATATATTTAAATTTAATATTTAAAAAAAAATTCTTTATTCAAAAACTATATAAAACAAAATTCATAAATTTATATATCAAAATATCCATACAAAGTAGTAATTAACCCTAATATATATAGTCAATCTATTCTAAACTAGTAGCATCATCATCATTCATATCTGACGGAGGTTGATGAGAAGATGGTGGCGGGACAAACCTAGGTATCGCCTTGGTCAATGCAGCATACAACGCCTCCTTCTCCGCTCTCTCAGCTCGTAAGTCCTCCTGCAACTTCTTCACTTGAGCGGACAACCCTGCGACGACTGCAGATGGCTGAGACGAAGATGAAGACGAAGACGAGGATCGAACATCACGAATCCGCCCATATCCCATGCCGCGTATTTCCTTACCGGGCCTAACACCCAGTGAGTCTATCATAATACGAAGTCCGACATCGGGATCGGGTACTGGAATCGACTCCAACGGAGTACCCGGAGGGTGCTGCTCGGCCAAGCTCTCCAAATATATTCTCGAGTTGGCCACCATCTCATCCTTCAAAATGTTATATATACAAGTAACCAATTAGAAAAATAAATATAAAAAATTATATGATGAATTTTAAAATATAAAAAACTAACATGTTTTGCCTTGGCCGCATCACAACCGGGATGAACATAGATATCTCCGAAAGTATCTATCTCCGGGAATTGCGACCCACGCTGAAAAAGAAAATAATTTTGTCAAAAACCCAACCAATATTAAAGAATATATATGTATTAAATTAAATAATGACGTACCCGACGTCGCGACTCCACTCGATATGAGATGGGCGTCGGACCACTATGATGGTTAAACGGCTTCCCTTTCCGGTTTCTGGCGTTGGCGACCGACTTCTTCTGTTAAATATTAAGCAAATTATAAATATGTTAGTGTATGTATACAATAATAGAATAACAAAACAATAATCGATTTTTTAAAGTCTTAAGATGATAAAACGTACCAAAAACGACGGACTCATGAAATGATCGCACAAAAAACGCCACTGGTCAGACCGCTCTACCAACTCCATAGGGGGGTTCGCCAATGCCTCAACTGCCGACGAAAATCCCTTGAAATGCACGTGTAGTTCGTGCTTCCACTGCCTGTAGGACTTGATGAGTAAATCTGTCATGTACGTGACAGTGAGGGGATCATCCATCTGAATGTCAAAGTTAACCTGAAAAAAATATTAGATTGTTATGAATGATCAAATTTATCATTTTGAATTAATTATTGAACTATATACTCATTGAGATGGAGCGGATCACTTTGTGTTGAATCTCTGCCGGCAATTTTTTCCAAGTGGTTGCAACCATGGCGCACTCGGCACGAATAATAGCCCCCACATCATGCGAGAACAAACTTTCAACGTTAGGATCTAACGGTCGTCGGCTGTTTTGCACACACATGATTGGAATCTGCGCCCCAGTACTGCGCACGATCCGAGAGGACTTCAACCCACTACATGGTCCCCTCGTCGCAGTGGATGACGTGGCAGTAGATGAAGCAGAAGCGGAAGCGGAAGCGGTGACCTGACTAGAGCGGTGAGATCGACGGGCCCTCCGTGGCATAGAGGGGCTCCCAGTACTCGAGGATGGCTGAACTACATCATTGGGAGCTGACTCCATCGCCTTTCACCTTATAACTAAATTATATTTCTTAAACTAATTAATTTACATTTTGTAATTAAACTAAATTTTATATTTAAAAACTAACTAATCCACATCACATGAACCGCTAACCACAACACATAATTGTGCACTCCCAAACTGTCCATGGGTAATTTGGACAATTCAAGAATCATATTGGAGCGCAGTCACGCCCAGCGCCCATGCGCGCATCCAATAGACTCTCGAACGGGTCTAAGGTGAATTTAAATTTAGTGTACAAAGTTATCCACTGATAACTTCGCACGACTAGTTAAATGTACAAAGTTATCGATTGATAACTTCGCACAAGCGCTTCGTGCCACATGACCTCACCCAGTACTCGAGGAGTGCTGGACTACGTCATCGAAAATTTTGCAATTACAACTAAACTAAACGTAACATACAAACTAAAATATAATTAATCTAACAATATACATATAAGCATACAAACAAACTATTAAATTTTAGCATATAAAAA